>JAZGTJ010011767.1:2302-16567 GCA_036877575.1 Botia almorhae
TTCATCCAGTTGCACTGGCTGCCAATAGCTGCTCGCATCAGATTCAAGGCTCTGATGTTTGCCTTCAAGGCGACTACTGGATCCGCACCTTCCTACCTGCTCTCACTTCTTCGCACTTATGTGTCCACCAGAAATTTGCGTTCAGCTAACAAACGTCGCCTTGTGGTTCCATCCCAAGGAGGGAAGAAATTACTTTCCCAGACTCTCTCTTTCACTCTGCCCGGTTGGTGGAATGAACTCCATATCTCCATCAGAATGGCTGAGTCATTAGCCATTTTCAAGAAACAACTAAAAACTCATCTTTTTCATCTTCACTTCCTAATTTACTAACACACCCCCACTTCTACTTCTTAAAAAAAAAACTTATTCTGTGTTGAAATACCTGAGACCTGTCTATAGCACTTATTCACTGTTGCCTCTTATTGTAATTGAAGTTGCTTCCTTGTCTTCATTTGTAAGTCGCTTTTGATAAAACTGTCAGCTAAATGACTAAATGTAATGTAAATGTACGCAGTGTGAGTACCAGTTCTCCTGTGAATCATTCAGATGTTCATTGGCAAACTTCAGACAGGCCTTTACATGTGCATTCTTGAGCAGGGGGACTTTAGCCCAGACATTTACATTTATGCATTTGGCAGACGCTTTTATGCACAGCGACTTACATTGCATTACACTATACATTGTGTCTGAGTATGTGCAATCCCTGGGATCGAACCCATGACCTTGGCGTTGTTAACACCATGCTCTAACCACTGAGCTACAGGAACGCTACAGACATAGCCCCTGTTCCTTGCCAAATCTGTCCCTAGCCTGCCAGTTGACTGCTAAGAACCCTCCCCAGCTTTCAAAGTGGTAAGACAGGCATTTTAGAGAAGAACAAACTGCCCTTAAGGATGGAACACACACTCAGCAGGGTTAGGGCCCTATTCAACCCTTTGGACTTGTCCAGCAATTTACAGTTTTCTCTGGGCCAGTATGGCAGAGATGCACCGACACCTAGGTGTCTGGTCACTGTGTGGTTTTGCCTCTCAGAGTTCATGAGGACATGTTGCTTCCTTGCCCGTCATAGGAGGAGATAAGCTAGGGCACAATCACTTATCCAGAGTGCCTATAAAGAGAGAGAGAGAGCATAAAAATTTACCCTAAGAACCAATAAGCCAGGATTACAAATCTACATTTGTGGGAATCGCAATTCTGATGATACAGACAGGATAAACAGTAGAAGTTTTTTTTTAACAAAAGTATTGAAACAGGGATGTGCAGAGAACTTTTATGGGGGCAGGGGCTCAAATATAAAAAAGGGCATTTATCACCATGGAGTATTTCTAAAATGTAAACTGATAATAATAAGATATATCTTATTATTCCCCTTGTAGACATTGTTAACAGTCATACATTCACTATTAATGAATACAAGACTATTGAATTATACTTGCTTTATCTGTTTTCTGACTTCATCCTCTTCTCTCTATCCTTCCTTAACATGCATATCTGGCTGGTTAATTTTGTCTACTAAAATTCATTTCTTTAATCAATTTTCTTTAATTCTCTGTAATTTCTCTTCTTTGGCACCTTGGCTTTACTCCCTTGGCCTTTATAACATAAAGATAAAGCTTGCTTGCAAACTCATGTCTGGAAATGTAACTTACAACTTTGTTGAGAAGATTACTAACTTCCCCTCTCGAAAATCTGCTGATGATGATCATTAAAACCGTCGGATGCAAGAAGCAATGGAGAAACAGTAACGAGTCACGCATGCACATGATATATGGCAATATCAACACTAATGCTTATGTCGCATTGTTATGGAAATGGCCTATCAGTCTGTCTAATGGCATTGAACAATAGGGGGATTATCCGAATTTCGTTTTGAGTTGTACACATTCTCATATTATTTATGATTAAAATTCTGAATTGACTAAATAACTTCAGAGGCAAGATAGAAGTCCCTCTAAAGTATTTCAGAGGCCCCTGGGACATATGGCATCCTCAACAGCAATAGTGCCCCTTAGGTTGATGCATATGAGACCGCTTCAGCATTGGTTACAGAACAGAGTTCTGGTTACAGAGTTCTGAGATGGGCATGTCACTGTGGTGCATATCAGGGAGCAGATCAAGAGGTCCTGTGTGTTGGGGTGCCTATGCAGTAGGTCTCAAGATGCATTGTCATAAAGACAGATGCTTCCAGCATGGGCTGGGGCACCATATGCACCAGGCACACAGTGTCAGGTTCCTGGACAGGTTGTCACCTGCATTGACACATCAGCTGGCTGCTAGTAGTCTTGCTTGAGCCTGTGGAGGCTTTGGCTGATGATCAGCACGGTGACAAAATGGTGACAGTGCTGTATATAAATAACCAGGGTGGTACTCGCTCTCATCATGTCACAGCTTGCCGGTCACCTCCTCATATGGAGTCCGCAGAGGCTGAAAACTCTCTGAAGCTGATGCTTCTTTCAACAACCCATCCCTGGTAGATTCCCCTGAGGAAGGACCTTCTTTCTCATGGGCAGGGCACGATTTGACACTCAAGGCCAGGCTCTGGAACCTCCATGTCTGGTCTCTGGGCGGGACAGGGAAGACATATGTAATTTGCCACTGGCAGTGGTAAATAAAGTCACTTAGGCTAGACACCCCTCTACCAGGCAGCTCTAAACCCTTAAGTGGCATCTTTTTGTGGACCCACAGACATGCCCCAATGGATCTGTGCTGACTTTCCTACAGAAGAGGTTGAAGAAACAGCTGGTGCTAGGAGGTTGAATCCTCCAAGGACATGTCTAAGACATACCTTCTAGGGGTCTCTTCTTGGTCCTTACAGCCCTTAGGAGTCCTCCCTTTGAGCCTCTGGAGGCAGTCGAGCTTAGTGCCCTCTCTCAGAAGACAGCCTTCCTGAACATGCTGGCCTCTATTAAGAGAGTTGGCCTTGGTTTGGACCAGGATATTCTCTGATTATTTGAGGCTTTTCAGGCTATGTGCCCAAGGTTCCCACAACTCTCTTCAGGGACCAAGTGGTAAACCTAAAGGACCTTCCACAGTCGTAGGAAGACTTAGCCCTCTCCCTGCTGTGACTTTATGTATTTACCTGGACCTTACAGAGGAGTTCAAAAGAGTGATTGGTCCCCCAAGGTCGAACCCCTATTGTCACTACATCAACACAATGTCTCATTCCCTTCATCAGGGTTTGGATTTTATATACATGATTGAGACAATTTACAAAGTAAAAACTTCATACCTTCAGGGAGAGAAGTTTGTTTTTCAGCTCATTTAACTGGAGACTTCTTCTTTCAATAGACCTCTGGATGTCAAGCTCTGTTTTTCCCAGAAGTCTCTGAGATGAGAAAAAACAAAGTAGGATTTCATTTTCATGCATAAGGCATTTTGTGTTCAGAAAAGTTTACAAAAGTTGTTAGATTTTGATTCATTTTGGGAATCTTAAGAAAATATGTAAATCATAATTGTAAAGAATATTGAGATTACAAAAGGTTTTACAGTAATGAGTTTTATGAAACTCTTTATGTTCCCTCACCCATGCTCACGTTTCCATATTGTGAAAGCACTGCCAACATTTGCAGTCTAAATCTACTTTACATGTTTGTGCGGTTTATCCTGTGTTTACACAAAGATATTTGTGTATTTCTTAATTAATAAAATGAAGTTGATATATGGCAACTCAAGGATTACATTGACTTCTGCATAACATTTTTTCTTCCTCTCTGTCATAAAATTAGAAAAGCCTGTGTGTTAAATTTACAATAACAATTTTTACAAATTTTCAACAAAGCTGTGATCTTGGGAAGAAAGGGTAATCTATCTAATAATGTATAGTCAACAAATAGCATTATGCCCAGTAGGATGAGAGATTAGGATGCAGAAACTTAGGCGAAGTAAAGAAAAATAAATTTGCATTAGAATCGATTTTTAAAATTTCTTACTGTTGGAGTGAAAACATACTGCTATTAGTATTAATTCATGAAGGGCAAACATTCACCTGTTTGACAGCACGCTCTGTCTGTACTGAGACTGCAGAGTGTGTTCGATGCCCCTCCAGAACACAGATGGCACAAATACACTTCTCATCTGTACGACAATAAACTTCCAGCAGCCGGCCATGTTCTTGGCAGGTGCGGTCCTTCAGGGCCTCGTGGGGATCCATTAGCCGATGGGATGCATAGAATGATGTCTGTCGATGCGGCAGTACGTGAACCTCACAGTATGATGCAGTGCAAGTAAGACAGGAACTGACGGCTTTCTCTTTTTTGCCACTGCAGATGTCACAAAATACTTGCTCCTTCGCCTCAGTGGGTAAAACTCCGAAAGTACCTGCTTTCTGTCTTGGTTTTGGCTTAGGTGGCCCACCATAGCGTATCTCTTTGTATTTTTGTGCAATGTGGGCAAACACACAGTTTATACTCAGTTGAGGTCTTTCTTCGAATGGACGTTTGCACAAGGGGCAGGTGCAAGCTAAGCTAGAGGCCCAATACCCACCAATGCAGCTCTGACAGAAGTTGTGACCACAAGGTGTGGAGACCGGCTCATCAAAGAGCTCCAGACAGATGGAGCAGGTGAGCTCCTGCTCAGAGAAGAGGTTCAAATCAAACCCTGCCATTTCTGTGATAGCCTGAAAAACAACAAATATCCCACAATTCATAAGACAGTATGGAAACCGAACCATTTTTGTGGTGTCCAAGATGTTTGGAACAAACCTGGGATGTTTAATTAGATAATACATAATTACATAATAATTTAATTAGTTAACAAGATACAAATACAAATACAGTTTAAAAAAATGTTTACATAAGGCAGACAATTCTATCCAAAGTTACATTCAATGCATTCAATGCAGTGCAATAAAGCTATACATTTGACCAGTATGTGTGTTTCCTGGGAATTGTGTTGCTAACGCAATGCTCTCGCAGGTGAACTACAGAAGTAAAAAAAAAGATATTCAATTAAAAGCATTTAATATACATAAAATAGTTGTTACGGAGGCCCTCGCCAGAATATTAATGCCTTCCCGGACTACATTTCCCATGAACCCGTACCTGGTTCTGATTACTTCCTGTTTGGCACCTGAACTCAATTAGCGGAACCAGGGGCGCCGCTCGCAATTTTGGGCTCTATGACAAAATATGAGGTTGGGACCCCCTAGCAGTGTTATTACTAATAAAGCAGATCTCTGGGGGGCCCTAAAAGGCGTGGGCCCTTAGAATTGTCCTAACTTTCTCCCCCTTAGCGCGCCCCTGAGCGGAACTATAAAGCCCAGAACTACATGCCACTCTGTGTGATGTCTTGTTTTGCCATGTGCAGCATTTCGGAGCGTTCTATTGGATTGCCTTACTGTTGCCAACTGGATTGTAATCGTTTTTACTTTTTGCCGCCTGCCTTTTGACTCTGCTTTGGACTGTGTTTGTGAATGTTTGCTGCCTGCCTCAACCCTTGCCTGTTTCATCGTTTTGTTTTTGTCTCGCCCTCATTGCTCTGATTGCCCCTGTTTGACCTTCGCCTGTTTACTGTTTACTCTCTTCAATAAAACGCTGCAAATTGATCCCTCTGCCTCCGCCTCCACCTCTTCGTTACAATAGTATAATCATTCTAAAACAGTCATTATATAACCACAGAAAATTTAAGTGAGGAGGACTGCTGGCCTGGCAAATGAAGAATTATTACATTTAGATGTGCAGCTTTCTTTTGGTTCTTTAGTGATAAATAGAATACATTTTTACATCATTTTTGCAAGCTTCATTTCAGTCATGCAATCCAAGTCTTCAGATCATTTACAAATCTTGTCCTTATCCTAAAATGACAGAGACTGTCTGGACAAATTCATAGAGATGAAGGAAACTGATGTCAATAGTCAATATCAAGTGTAAATTCAGACAGTTTAAATGATCACACACCTCAATTACTATGTGTGTGTTAGGGTCATGAAACCCTAACACACATATTCTGAGATGTTAACAGATGTATTTATTTTACACTGAGAATGGTTCTGGCATTCATTTCATAAGTGAAAACATTTTTGGAAGGCAATTTTTTTCTTCTGGGTTAAAAAGCAAAGTTAAAGTAACCTCACAAAATGTGACGCTTATGCATTAATTTATAGTGGTGATTGGCCAGTTTCATGGCATTTGACCTGCATTATTAAACTGAAAAAAAAATGTTTAATCCAATCACTGGGGTTTATTTTGAATGAGCTATTATCACAGTTATTATAAACAAGAAAGAAACTTGTCATCTGTTTAAACCCTCATTTAACAACAGAGACCTCCCTCTTTTAACACTCTACCCTGCCATCTTTCACAGATGAACATGCCCCTGTTTGGAATCTTAATCATAAAGGAGATGTGAGAAACAYTTCTGAAAAGTAGTGGTTAATAGATGCTTAATAGATGCTTACATGTTAATAGATGCTTAGATGTTAATAGATGCTTAGATGTTAATAGATGCTTAGATGTTAATAGATGCTGTAGTCTCACTGACACACACTTCATATATCCACCAGAGGGAGCCATCTCCTGACTAACCCGAACTAACTTTGTTCCTTTTCTGACAGGCCGATCCCTATGTCTTAATCCCTTAAAAGGGTTTCTAAAAATGCATGAATGAATTATGAGAATGAAGTGTCCAGTTTTGTGCAGTTCACTTTGGAATGACCCTTCAGTATGGAGGCCATGACTGTTCTCACTGTTATCTATAATATTAGTGGTGTAATGACATGCTAATAATACATACAATAGTCAGGTTAGAGAGTTAGCTACATAGCTATAAGTTGATGGACATGTTAGTTTAATGATGCATAACATGTCAGCCACTACCAGACTATTTATTTTCACAGTGTAAATCTACACTACACTAAAGGTATGATGTTTAAAGTATTTGAAATAAAGTTAACAATTTACTAGTCTACACCACTAGTTTACATCAGCAAGTGTGTGACTGTGCATGTGTGAGTGTGTGCTTGCATTCTGCATGTCTGCAGCTAAATACAGCTTAAGAACTACAGGATTGCAGTAGACAAAAAATTCACCTACTTGCCAATTACCTTGCTAAAATCTGTTTTGAATACTGGTGCCTCTGTTAATCTCCCTAACCAGCAAAACTATGTTGGTCAACTAGCCTCACCACATTTTGCTGTTGAACAGCATGTGTACTCATTCATCAGCTAGACCAACACCAAACTGAATCTAAACAGTATAAAACATCTTGAACCCGAATGGAAGTTCATGCTAGTTAAAGATGGTCCTTTCAACAGGGATGGTTATATAGTACATATGGGGAGCATGGAGAAATATGTGTCATAGAAGAAAGGTCATGGGCATAGATACTGTCTAAAATGCTGAAAGTCTGGTTTTACAAAGTCTGTTTGAGTTTCTCTAGTGAGTTCCATGTACAACATCAATGGCAGGGAGCAATAAAACACAAATGTATATCATGATATAATTTTCCATCAACACACAGGACATATACTGTTTTGTAACCTACAGTATAATAGTCTTGACTGTTTCTTTGAGCACACTGACTAAAACAAAACAAACATCAAGTATCCCTGGACTCTGGACTTTATAAATGGACAGTTTGTGTCCAACTGTAGAACACAATGCTAATAGTTGCATTTAATGAAATCTTTACTTTGTGCTGTGATGTAGCTTCATCCACTTTAAAGCAATGTTGTGACTGCATGTAATAATGTGGAACACTGACTCCAGACCAGCTGTTTGTTGAAAGGAACCTTTCACCTGAATACCACTAGTGGATTCATAGTTCTTTTAACATTTATACATAATGACATGCTGTTCACAAAATTTCACCAAATGTAATGTTTCTCTTGATTGTCATTGTTAAATCAAATTTTTTTGGTTTTTTTTGTATAAAAAAAATATTCTCCCAACCTGTTCTGTCTTAGGTACCCTCATAGCCTATGAATACGCAGCCCATCATTGCCATTAGGCAGTGTTGCAGAAATCAACTTCTGCCAATTAATGCGTACATGTAAACAAATAACATGGCTGAAAAATTATGTTCATAATAATTTCTGGACAGTGGTAATATTTTTAAAAGTTATAATTTGTTTTATATGTTCTTTTTTAAATAATGAATAAATAAAATAAAGTAAAAACTAAACTAAAACTAAATAAACAAAGGTTGCATGACCAAAATGTTCCAGAAAGTATAACTGTACATTTGTTGCAGTCCACAGCACTGTGCTGTAAATATTTTATTTAGACTCCTGTGAGTAACATCAGCTATCAAAAACACTGAAAACACATTTCTATTTTCTGCTGAACTTCATTAGTTTGTTAAATAAACACAATGAGAACATTCATGTTCATAATAACATTCAAACAAAATCTCACCTCGTAATGTTAAACCCTTTTGTTGAGTTAAAATTAGACTCGTCTTGTCTTGAGTGTATCTATATTCATTGTGTTATATGGATGGTTGTGTAAGTCTATTTTTTTCTACCACATACAGAGGGATTGGCCAGAGCCACTGAAGTAGTTGAGTGAGTCTAACAGGCTGTGCAAGTGTGTTTGTGTAAGAGACAAAAAATATTAAACTGAAACACAAGTGTGTTGAGAAAACCAAATAACTCTTATAGACAATTCAGATAATTGATGATAAAAGGTACAAAACAAAGGAAAATTTATGGTTCATAGACATTGCATAAGAAAAATGAACCTTTTGACCAACGGACAGATAGGAGTGGGGTAAGATGAGACTATAGCTGACTATAGAAAATATAGCTGCAAGCAGATATGATGGATCCAAGCACTACCGCACCATCACCACCTGGTGCTTCTCAAAAACAGATGTCTGGTTGTCACATGCATTTATTTCCCAAAATATTTGTGATTTGTTTTAAAGTCTGTTTCGATACTTTGTAAAAGACACACTTTCTGCTGCCAGTTTGTGGTGCTATAACTGCTACTCACAATAGCCACATTGTGATTAATGCACATAACAAAACATATTTCCCAAGTTTGATGTGAATCACTTAGTGTATGTTACGGAGGAGGCTCCCGCTCCGCCTCCTCTGCACCACCAGAGGGAGCCCTCGCCAGAGTACTAATACCCATCTGGACTATAATTCCTATGGGCCCAGTATCTGGGTCTAATTTTACTGCCTTTCCATGGCAATACCATTTGAGATATCAAAAATCCATTTGCAATTTAGAATCTTGAATGTCTTGGCATGATGCTCACCAAATTTGTTGACAATCACATGAAATCCCTAAGAGAAGTATTTGCAAGTTTAAGGCATGTGCTTTTCAGAAAATCCATAATGGCCGACTTTCTGTTGGGCAGAGGGCTGTCGGTGCTAAAGTTGTTGGAGTTGACAAGACCAATACATGTACCAGGTTTTCAACACATCTGTGAATGTATGTATGATATATTCTATACATATCTTCTAGCCTCCCTGCACGTCCACATGCCAGCCTTTGCCCGGGCCAAATGGCCAACAACAATTCGAAAATAAAACATTGACTATTGAAAAGAATAAAAAATATATATATAGTTGCAAGCAGTGATGATGGCCTCAAATACAACGGTGCCATCACCACCTGGTGCTTCTCAGAAAATGATGTATAGTTTAAAGTCTATAGGACTATTTTAAAGTCTGTGGTATTTTGCAAATGACAAAAAAGTTGTAGCTCCACCAACTGCAGCCAGATGCAGCTACAACTGTGACTTACAACAGCCACCTCATTGTGATCATCCCACAACAGCAAACCCATTTCCCAAGTTTGATGTAGATCACTCAATGCATACAGAACATAGGAAACACTTTCTATCCCCATTTATTGCCAAAAATTGATTAAAGGCAACACTGTTCGAGATATCAACAACCTGTTCATAACTAAGCATTGTTAGCACTTTTTTCCTGACCAAGCAGGAAACAACTTGGGTACATTTAAAAAGACTCTTAAATGCTGTTTTAACTGACATACTTTTGCCAACTGGTGGCACCATGACTGTGCCAGAAAAAAATCTGGACAGTAAAACCAGACATTTATATATAATGGGGAGTCCAATAATGCACATTTAGCACTAACTACTTTTGAAGTTCCAGCCAGTACACATTCCTCAACGTTTGATCCTATAAAATTTAAGTTGGTTGATTGTTAGTGCAGGCTGACCGTGGCAAGATTTTCTGAAATTAATGTCAATGAACACTTCTGTTTAAGCTGTACTACAACAACTGGTTAAACTAGTCAAGTAACTAGATAAATTGGTAACTGTGGGAATGTCACCTCAGTGCCAGCAGGAACTTCATATAATTATTGTTAGAGTGTAAATTATAGCAGTTTCTACAGAAACACACTAGTGAACACCTATTTAGGTAAAACTAGTAAATGTGACCTGATGCTGACAAAGTTCAATTCAATTTTATTTATATAGCGCTTTTTACAATGTTATATTGCTTCAAAGCAGCTTTACATTGAGAAACAAATAATAATAAAAACACAGAAAAAATGTCGGTCATGTTAATGGTATTATTGAAAATAATATGTGTGGGATGTAAAAGACTAATTAGGTATACTAGGTTTATAGTATGTTTAGGAATAAAGGGTTGACTGAACCGATAAAACCACAAAATTGTTTAGCAAGATATGCGTTCTAGCTTACATAGGGATGGCATATAATAGACAACATCTTATGGGACAGGTTTATACAGGATTTGTAATAGTACCATGAACTACATAACATGCAAAAGTAGCATACATACATAAAATATATACAATAAAATATTAGACGTTTACAATTTACAAAGCCCTAGGCTCAGTTAGATGTCAGCAACCTCCCAGCAAGCAAGCCAACAGGGTGACAGTGGCAAGGAACCAAAACTCCAATGATGTATAGATGGAGAAAAAAACCTTGGGAGAAGCCAGGCTCAACCAGGAGTGCCAGTCCTCCTCTGGTACGGTAAACCTGCAATTTGTAACTGTTTTAGATACGAACAGAGTTGATTTTGATGATTTATAGTTAATTATTGATGGAAAACTGATGGTTCCAATTATATTTGATATGTCGGACACTGAGAGATCGTGCCAAAAAAAAAACGGTGAGGCATAAAATTACTAATTGCATCTATATCACACTGCTGTGACTAAACAGGGAACAAAATAAAGCTAAAAGTTGTCATGTAAATAACGGTAGGTTTACTAAAGAAGTCTATGAAATCCTGATGATCTGTCTCAGGGTCATTTCATCCAGTGCCCCACCATCTGGTCTCAGAGTTTGGATCCAGCTGACTACAGGACCTTCGGAAATGAAAGGCAGACAGATTTAGTGTGAAGCCAGTACATATGTTCTTGTGGGAAGTGTTCCCGGTTCCGGTTTACCTAATTAATGCAGCCTAATAATCCTTTAGGGGATTTGAGTAATAAATCCATATGACTATGTGTAGGCAAGATTAAAGAGGTGGGTCTTTAGTCTAGATTTAAAAAGACAGAGTGTATCTGCCTCCCGGACAACACTGGGAAGACTATTCCAAAGTTTGGGTGCCAAATACGAGAAGGATCTACCACCAACACTTGAAGCAGGCTTTATGGAGCATCCATCCAGAGTAAGGCAGTGTTCTATGTTGCTCCATGTGGAGGGTTTTTGTCAAATAAGTAAAACTTCTGTTTTATCTGAATTTAATAGTAGAAAGTTTTATCCAAGTTTTAATATTGTTAGATTTTCTTGTATTTGGCTGACCAGTTGTTGTACAGGCTAAACAGTGGCTACCGATCAACACCCAGTCAAGAAGTTTAAATTCTTGCAGCAGTATCAGCACCAAACTATCTGTACAGGCCAAACAGTGGCTACTGATCAGCACCCTGTCAAGAAGTTTAAATTCTTGCAGCAGTATCAGTACCAAACTATTTGTACAGGCTAAACAGTGGCTACTAATCAGAAGTTTAAATTCTTGCCGCAGTAACAGTACCAAACTATTTGTACATGCCAAACAGTGGCTACTGATCAGCACCCAGACAAGAAGTTTCAATTCTTGCAGCAGTAACAGTACCAAACTATTTGTACAGGGTAACAGTGGCTACTGATCAGCACCCAGTCAAGAAGTTTAAATTCTTGCCGCAGTAACAGTACCAAACTATTTGTACATGCCAAACAGTGGCTACTGATCAGCACCCTGTCAAGAAGTTTAAATTCTTGCAGCAGTATCAGTACCAAACTATCAATTATTTTTATAGCTTCTACAGTCTCTGGAAAACTGTGTTTAAATTGCTTTTACAATTCCTACAGACATCTAGATAAGGGACCAAGCTATAGCTTCTACAATCTCTAGATGAATGGACCAAATTGCAAACAATTTTAGCAAAATCCAGAGAAAGGACCAAGCCTAAAATAATTGCGTTGCTACACTATAAACATTGGTCTGCTTAATTTAAGATATAGTGTTCTTTTAGAGAGATAAGTTTCACTCACCAAATTAAGATCTTTGAGAAAGTGTTCTGGTGTTGATCTTCAGCTTAAACAACTGTAGAATCTCCAAGATTCTTAAGTTGGATTCTTCTTGTTACTGTTGGTGAGTTCTTTCTTTTCAGTCCCTCCTGGCTGGCTCGACAATGTATTAGATTGCTCTAATACATAAAATAAGTAAGCTTGATCAAAGTTCAGGGGAAAGAGTTTATTTAAGAAGACCGTGTAGCATAGCCGTAGCATAGTGTCTGTGTGACCAGACCTTATACCTGGAAACAAATGGCCCACAAACAAAATACAAATGCAATTGGGACCTCTTATTGAAGGCTTTACAATAGGCTGGAAGCATGATCCATCCTGGGTATGGATCATTTAATTGTATAGCCATTTGGTTCACACCTTTACAGACCAAATGTTGAATTCTGGGGCACAGTTGCAATGTAACACATCAGATGTTGATTCCGTCTAGGGAACTGTCAATACACATAATCCTTCAATATCGACTATGCAATCTGTTATTTTAGTGAATTTATGAGTCTCGTTGGGACTAGAAGAAATGTATAGCTGAGTATCATCAGCATAACAATGGAAAATAACTCCATGTCTCCTAATAATTGCTCCCAAAGGTAGCAGTATAAGGTAAAAAGTAGAGGTATAAGGTGAAAAGTAGAGGTCCAAGAACTGAGCGCTGCGGTACTCCATATTGGACTTGTAATCGGTACGAGACCTTTTCATTCACAGCAACAAACTGGAATCGGTCAGATAAATATGATTTAAACCATGCCAGTGCAGTTCCATTTATGCCAACGTAGTTTTTAAGCCTATTTTGTAGAATGTTGTGGTCAATAGTGTCAAAGGCTGCGCTAAGGTTGAGTAATACTAGAAGAGAGATGCAGCCACGATTGGCTGACAAAAGCAGATCATTAGTAACACTGATGAGAGCCATCTCTGTACTATGACATGGTCTGAATCCTGACTGAAAATTCTCATAAATAACATTTCTTTCCAGGAAAGAGCACACCACCTTTTCCAGATATTTTTTAGATTTGAGATAAAAGGAACATTTGAGATGGGTCTGTTGTTTACTAGTTCCCTGGGATCAAGCTGTGTTTTTTTTAATAAGGGGTCTGATAACAGCCAGTTTGTAAGGTTTTGGGACATATCCCAACACCAATGATGTATTAATAATAATATGTAGAGGGTCTATCATTTCAGGCAGCATCTCTTTTAACAACCTGGTAGGCATAGGATCAAGCATACATGTTGTTAATTTAGATGCTATGGTTATTTTTGACAGTTCATCCCTATCTATAGTAGAGAATGACTGGAATTGCTCCTTGAACAGGTTATGATGCACCATCTGATTTGTTTGTGTTGAAGACAGTTGCATGTTAATGATTTTTTTCTCTTGCAGTGTCTATTTTGTTATTAAGGAAAATCACCACTGTTGTGGTATTGACAACTGTCAGAGGCAGATGAAGCTTTATCCTTGGCTAATTTAGCCACTGTGTCAAATAGATATTTAGGATTGTGTTTCTTTTCTTCTAAAAGATTTGAAAAGTAGGCAGATCTGGATCTTTTTTAGGCCTTTCTATAATTTGAATCATTCTCCATCCATGCTATCCGAAATACCTCCAGTTTTGTTTGCTTCCAGTTGCGTTCCCTGGCTGTTCTTGTCAGAGCGTGGGTATGCTCGTTATACCACGGCGTTGGACTGCTGTCCCTAATCTTTTTTAACTGTAGAGGAGCAACTATGTCTAAGGTGTTAGAAAATAGGGAGTTACCATTTTCTGTTGCGCTGTTAAGGTTTTCAGAGTCATCCATTATGTTAGGGAATAAAGA
>JAZGTJ010011768.1:0-16562 GCA_036877575.1 Botia almorhae
ATCATTTGTTGCGCCAACCTTTTAAATTCTATAAGTTCTAATGGAAAGTTATTTGT
This sequence comes from Botia almorhae, assembly GCA_036877575.1. NCBI lineage: Eukaryota > Metazoa > Chordata > Actinopteri > Cypriniformes > Botiidae > Botia > Botia almorhae. The sequence continues at coordinate 57 of JAZGTJ010011768.1, forward strand.
CACATTCCATGTAATTTCATTTGTGTCTCTAATTCAATTTCAATTCAATTAGCCTGTTGCGTTCTACCTTTATGTATCCAAGCTTTTGCATGCATTGTGAAGACAGAACCTCAGGGAAATTTGTCATAATATATGCATTGTGGTTACTTTCTAATATACGTTACAGATTGTGGATCTAAGGCTTATAGCTTTTAATTTGTTATATTGCAGTGCTTGACTGGTTGCGTGGGTGTGTGTCTTGCTATAAATATCAAGCTGAATAGTCTACACAGTAAGACACTGATGGTTTTTATGTTTTACAGTAAACCTTTAGAAATCCCTTGTGCAAACACAATAGCCCAAACCTATTCATATGGTAATCGACTTCACGCCAAATCGGCACACAAAATTCACACTAGCAGGTATTAGCCTGCTGCTTTTAATGTAAATTCTCATTTATGGTGCCCTGCATGGTGTCTCGGCTTAGCCTGATGTTCCTAATGCCAGACATTTAGCCTTAGGATACAAGTATGATAACAATGCAGTTCTGGATAATATATGTACATTTATTATTCTCAACGTTTAACAACCTGCATCTCATTAGTAACGGTTCATCGTGAACCTTTCTGTGTGTTGTCACTGTGTCTGTCACAGTATACACTATACAGTATACATCTTAGCTTTAACCCTAGAGAATTTGAAGAGTCAATAAAATGTAATGTATGTGTGGGGGAGGGGTGTATTTCCCCCCCCCAACCCCAGCAGCACTGATGGATTGACAATAACATCAAATTTGTTAGTATTGTAAAATTTAATTTAAAGCCGGTCAATGCAAGCTCTAAATAAACCCATACAATAAAATCTGGCATTTAATTGTAATACTTATTAGAATTAGTACATGTGTTTAACACAAATTTATTATTATGGATGTTTTTGTTGTTATTTGTTATACTCAATTATACTTAATTAGGGATTGCATAAAATGTGGGTTTTCATCACTCCATTAAAAGTAACCAAATCTTTAAACATAACCAAATGAACCTAAAATTTAAAATAGAATGGAGATTTTTTTATAGCTATAGTAAGTGTTTGTGTGTACGTGTGACCCTTTAAATGAGCATCCTTTGCAAACATGAGATTTGTGGCATTGAGAAAATGTGTTTGCTAATCATTTGTAGCTTGTCAATATCAGACTGAATTTGATGTTTTGCTTTATGCGGTCTGATCTGGTCAGCAGTGTTCAAAGAGGCCCAGGGCTTCTGCAAGTAATTTATGTCGCCATAGTGACAGACGTGGTGTTTCAGGGGCCAAATTGTAATTATGTGACCTGTTACAGAAAAAAATCCACTTGATTAAAATAAGAGACAGTGATGGATAGATAAAATAATTTCCATCACTTCTTCTTAGCGATCATGTTATTTTCCTCTACTGTTGGCCAAGAGACAGGTGCTGCCCATCAGTCAATCAGTGCATGCCTTCCGGTTGAGATGTAGTTTCCATGGTAATGGTCTGGGTTTGAAAAATAGCTCTCATTTTTGTCTCAGTAGGAAAGCTTGACCCCAACTTGCTTAATTGAATGAACAGGAAGAAAATATTGTCTCTGTTAACTATTAGTGCAGCATACAAAGGATCCTGACCTTTCCAAAACCAGTAACAGTTACTGCAGCTAGAGATATTTATTTCTATATAATATTTATTCTTATTTTAAATGTAATTTTCCGGTTAGCTGCTTTTCTTTTTACATAACAAGTAGACGTCCTCCATAGTCAATAAAGTATCCAGCATTAGCCTCAGATTTGCTTAGATTCTCTCTGGATTGCAGCAGCAGGTTTATGCTCTGACGCTGTGAAACAAAAGAGAAAGGGATTTGTTGAGGCTAATAAACATTGACTGGCAGCTTATTTCTTATTTCCTCTTTAACAATGTGTATATGACTAAAGTACTCTGGGGAAGTTCATAACATTATAAGAGTCTGTACAGTGCCAGCAGGAAAAAGAAAATGGTGGGTCTGGAGTGACCTCTCAAAGCAATTAGAGAATGCAGTCATCAATACAATACATCAGTATAATTCCCATTATATATAGTTAATATAGTTATTTGTTTTAGGTTCTGTGAACATTTAGCTTTTATCTTGATGCATTTATTTTTCGATCCCAATGCCTAATTTTTAAAACTGTTTTTGCATTATATCTGTTCCATTATACTGTAATTGTGGGTCCAAAGATCTAGCTGCTAATGTGTAAAATATTCAATGCGATCTTTGGGGCTCTCTAATTTCACAGTTAGGAAACTTGCTGGTTTTATTCAACACACTATTGTGATCCTCTCTGTACTGTGTTTCTGTGTAACACTGGGTAACATGTTACGGCCAAAGCTGTGTTGACACATTCCATTAGGTTTCAATTGAACAAAGAAAAACTTATTTACTTCACAGACACAGTCACATAAAATAGCTTCATATGTTAGCAATGCAAGATGTGCTTTATCAGAGATATTGTACTGTTTCTGTTTTTTGTAGGGCAAGCCATATATCTTTGACCGAGTCCTTCCACCCAACACAACGCAGGAGCAAGTGTATGATGCCTGTGCAAAACAAATTGTTAAAGGTTGTATATCCATTACACATTGTTGCAGACCACAAATAAATAGAAAGGCTTATTAATAAAATACAGTAAAGGCATAGAATGTAAAATGTAACGTAAGGAAAATGTTTGAAACCTGCAGCTGTAGTGTCAGTATTTTGGACTCTTGCCTTTCAGATGTTCTGGAAGGCTATAATGGGACCATCTTTGCCTATGGTCAAACCTCATCTGGAAAGACTCACACTATGGAGGTAAAGAAGGAATCATATAAATTCACAAAGTTTGCACATTTCCATAGTTCAAAAACCTTTCAGCACACGAATGCTCTTATGAGAAGAGAGAATGTCACTGTGCCTGTTCACAAAATATTCTCTAGATGCATATCTCATATGAAACGACCAAAATGCCAAACTGCCGTGGCAGCTGCAAAATGCCAGTTGACTGCAGGCGTTGCCCTGGAAACAACTGGTGCCTTCAGCATGTGAAGTGATGTGAATGTAAAACAAAATAATTGATCACACTTCTTAAAAATATTTCTTTTGTAATTTAAATCTCTGTCATGTTTTCGTTTGTACCTTTAAATAATACAAACAAGCCTGCCAGACAGGATTCCCTCAAACATCCCTCAAAGGAAATTCAGATGTTCTATTTTTAAATAATTCTGTTGTACACGCATTTGGAGATGGGTAATTCTTTAACACTGTGTTTGGATTTCACACAACACTGTATCATGAGTTGTCAGAACTATGAGGTAGCCTTTGTATCTGTTCGCAGTGTATGTGGTTTGACAATGATGCCACTCACCTTTTCTTTGTCCTGTTAAAACACACACACAGGGAAATCTCCACAGCCCTCAACTAATGGGCATCATTCCGCGCATTGCCCAGGACATCTTTGACCACATCTACTCTATGGATGAAAACTTGGAATTCCATATTAAGGTAATGAATAGCGAGGGGAAAATGTCTACACTATATGTATACTTGACATAAACAACCAAACATTATAGTTGTTTAACTAACGTGCACATATTAACTGTCTAGAAAAAACTATTGTATAACACTGATGTCAGTTATTTACAAGTATAAGGAGTCGTATCTGTTTTGTTGTATGTATATTAATGCATTAGTAGGAACTGAGCTGTTGTTTGAGATCATGATTTATTAAACATGACTGAGTGCTGCTGTAATCAATAGCTATAAGCATTAACTTGTTGTCATATTAACAGTTCTTTCTTACTACAGGTGTCTTACTTTGAGATCTACCTGGACAAAATCAGAGACTTACTTGATGGTGAGATGAAAAACAGTGATGTTGTTCCTTACCATCTTATGACATTTTCTGAATCTCTCTTTTTTGTGCATTAAACGTTTGTCTTCTATTCTCTAAAGTTTCCAAAACTAACCTCGCTGTACATGAGGATAAGAACCGGGTGCCCTATGTCAAGGTGAGACTCACTGTGTAGTGTATAGATTCAAAAAGTGCTTGATGTCTTATGTCCATGATGCTATTCTGTTGCCAGGGCTGCACAGAGCGCTTTGTGTCCAGTCCAGAGGACGTCATGGATGTGATTGATGAGGGGAAAGCCAACCGTCATGTGGCTGTCACAAGTGAGTGACCTTTTAACCCCATTTCCCTCATACAACGCATCCAATCCTGAATTAAACACAGTTAATGTGTTGGGCTGTAACTCAATGTGTCTGTTTTTCCACAGACATGAATGAGCACAGCTCCCGCAGCCACAGTATTTTCCTGATTAGTATTAAGCAGGAAAATGTGGAGACAGAGAAGAAACTGAGTGGGAAGCTTTACCTCGTGGATCTGGCAGGAAGTGAGAAGGTGTCACATTTTGTCTTTCATTGGTTTGTTTATTGTTAGATTTTTGCCTTTGTATGTAGATCTTTACATGTACATTTACATTTAGGCATTTGGCAGACGCTTTTATCTAAAGCGACTTACATTGCATTATACTACACATTGATCATTATACATTGAGTATGTGCAATCCCTGGGATCGAACCCATGGCCTTGGCGTTGTTAACGCCATGCTCTAACCACTGAGCTATAGGAAAGCTGTAGATATGTATGATAAGAAAACAAATATGATCAGGAGTAAGATTTATCTCTCTTCCTCCCTCTCTCTCCCTCTCTCTCTCTCTCTCTCTCTCTCTCCCTCTCTTTCTCTCTCCAATACACTGTGATTCTCTCTCACAGGTCAGTAAAACTGGAGCAGAAGGATCTGTATTGGACGAGGCTAAAAACATCAATAAGTCTCTTTCTGCTCTAGGGAACGTCATCTCATCCCTGGCTGAAGGGACTGTAAGTGCTCTGCCTGTCTCATGCCCTTCCTTATTCTATCTTTTCATTAAATGCTCACAGTGTACATAACTCATCTCCTACAGTACAAACCAAACCATAACAAAAAGCTTTACACCTAAAGTATTGACTAGCTTTATTACCGTTGTCATTACAGAAAACTCATGTGCCGTACCGAGACAGTAAAATGACCAGAATCCTTCAGGACTCTTTGGGTGGGAACTGCAGAACCACCATTGTCATCTGCTGCTCTCCCTCTGTGTTTAATGAGGCTGAGACCAAATCCACTCTCATGTTCGGCCAGAGGTGAAATCATTATTATTCCAGAGATAAATATAATAGAAATATAATGTATGAGAAATATATATATATATAAATTCTCATTCTCTTTTAACACAGGGCCAAAACCATCAAAAACACTGTTTCTGTGAACATGGACCTGACAGCAGAGGAATGGAAAAAGAAATATGAAAAGGAGAAAGAGAAGACCAGGAGTCTGAAAGTCATCATTCAGCGACTGGAAAATGAGCTCAAACGATGGAGGAAAGGTAAACAGAGAAGAGAGAAGGAAAACACACAGTAATTATAAGAAATCATGCTGCAACAATACATAAGCCAACAGCTCACCTTCAACTATTTCCTGTTTTAAAACAAATTTACATTGTTGTGTCTGCTGTCACAGATTGATTCTTTTGGTGATTAGGATTAGATTTGTTTTTATTTTTTATTTTTACTGTACAGTTGTATTTTAGTAGGACAATCAGATTGGAAGTTGGATACGGTGTTTACTTTGCTCTGCTAACCATACACTGATTTTTTTGTACTGTACTGATTTGGTCAAGTTTGCAGAGGCCAGTCAATTTTTTTATGTGATTGCATAAACAAACGTTTTGTTTTAGGATTTGAGTTTTGATGTAGGGATGTTAAAATGGGCCCCATAAACATCATAAATCATCAATCTAGATAGATCATAAATCTACGTTAGTACTGCTGTTCTACTTACCTCTGTTTGTTTATTTCCTAATAAGGCACAGATAAATTGTGCTTTGAGTACAATAATTATGTTTTCAAAGATGCAATGCAGTTATTTCATAGTATAAATTACATAAAATTTGTATAATATTGAGAATTTGACCTTCCATATGAACCATGTCCAAGGATGATAATTTACAATAATACCAATTCCTATTAAATCGGCTTATTGTGGAATGAAACACATTAAATAATTTTTCATTTCTTTGTCAGCACTACCAGCTATCTTAACCTCTACTGTACATACAATACACAGATGCTAAGTTCAACATGACTCATCTATCTCAACACTTCAAAGCCCAGAGAATCATTGAGGCTTTGGCTCTGTGTGGAGCTGTTTTCTCTGTGTGGGCATCCACACAGTGTTTCTTATCTCTGTCATTATCATCAGGGCTTCTCTTCCTGACAGCCTTGTGCCTTGTTTCATATCAGTTTGTATTTAAATACATTATCGTCCTTGTCACATTGCAGTTTATGAATTTCCACACTATATTCTGTCATGCTAAACTTTTACACAAACCAGATTCTAAAACAAACAAAACCAAATAGATATTTATAAAAGCTCAGAGTTTAACCGCTTCTGTTCGACTGCCATATTTCATATTTTATCTTCAGGTGAAGCTGTGCCTGTTGATGAGCAACACAGCAGTAAGGAACTGAAGAATTCTGAAGCCACTCCCATGAGTGACACTTTGGCTCCACCCCCTGAACCTCTGTTGGATTCTGAGAAAACCCAGTATGAGGAACTGATTAATGATCTGTATCAGCAGCTAGATGACAAGGTGATAAATACCTCACACATGGTGTTACAAATGTGTTAAAAATATCTAAAGAGCATTTTAGGAGGATAGTGAACCTCCCATAATTTCTCTCTTTCTGTCCCAAGGATGATGAGATCAACCAGCACAGTCAGCTGGCAGAGAACCTAAAGCAGCAGATGGTAGATCAGGATGAGGTGAGTCCGCTCCAATAGCAGCATAGTGGAAAACATTCATATGTTTCAAAATGAATTATGTCATGATAATCTATTCCCATGATGCTTTGCTTCTGTTATTGAAAAAGGATTGTTTTTGAGAAAACATGCCAGTTTCAATGTTATTGAAACCATTTTCACATGAGTACGGTAAATATATCACTCATTGGCCAAAATCCTGTGCTGTTGTTTATGAACATTAGGCTAGTTTAAATGCCATTATAAATATTTATATTGATGAGAGTTCAGGTGGTGGTGATGGGTTGGTCAGATTGAACTATTCATTGAAAATGATTTTATATTTTTGGTCATATTATTTACAAGCAGGGGAGGGATTTTCCAAATATTATGAAAGCTAAACAGTTCTCTGTCTAACATAAGTGTCTGTTGTCCCACCCTGCATACACATAGCTGCTGGCCTCTACGCGCCGTGACTATGAGAAGATCCAGGAGGAGCTGAGCCGCTTGCAGCATGAGAACGAGGCAGCTAAAGAGGAGGTGAAGGAGGTGCTTCAGGCCTTGGAGGAGCTGGCAGTGAACTACGACCAGAAGAGCCATGAGGTGGAGGAGAAAGGCAAGACAAACCATCAGCTCTCAGAGGAGCTTATGCAGAAAAGCGTAAGTATAATAAGGTCATGTATATAAGACAGAATCAGTTATTCATTATTATAGTGTCAGTTATAAAAAAATCATGTGAAAGGATTTTGGTCTGTTGCATTATCATACAGATATCTCTGGCTGGTGTGGAGAGGAATTTGGCTGCCCTGCAGGAAGTCAGTGGACATCACAAGAAGAGATCAGCAGAGATTCTCAGTTTATTGCTCCGAGACCTCAATGAGATTGGAAGCGTTATTGCCTTGAGTGACCACAAGGTTGTACAAACACACATCTCATACATACTAACACATCCAACATAGACATTCATATATGGGCAACGGTAGGCATGGTAGCAACCATTAACTAGAGTTTGAATTACCACAATGAAGATATTTAGGAGGATCCATCTGAATATATAAATTAATGGTTAACCAGTATAGAGATTTCAATGGCCGGTTAGGGTGTTATATTTATTGGCCCCAATTGAAATATGTGGTTACGGCTTTTGCATTAAAATGATCGATGTACTTGCAGTACTTAAAATAATCTCAGTTTTTCCTGTAGCTCTGTAATGTAGCTTCTCTGTCTTTACTCAGATGGCGGAGATTAATGGAGGAATGGAGGAGGAGTTTACTATGGCTCGGCTCTTCATCAGTAAAATGAAGTCAGAAGTAAAGTCTCTGGTCAACCGCAGTAAGCAGCTGGAGAGCGCACAGAGCGACACACTGCATAAAATGCAGGTCAATGAGAAGGAACTTACATCCTGCCAGAGGCTGATTTCTCAGGTACCCGCGATGATTTATTTATTCACTAACAGTGCACAAAACAGCTCCCTCTTGTGGTGGGCTGAATTGGAGAAATGGCCATCTTATCAGGCCAAATGTTTGTATTTGGGCATGCACAATATACAGTATGCTCACATCTTCTGTTTTAACTGCATGCTTTATTAACTGATATTGTGGAAGAACAAACAATACTGAATTTTTTACATTTATTTAAAAATGTATTTATTTAAATTTATTTAAATAAATGAATTTATATGAATTTATTTAAATAAATGAATTTATATGAGTTTATTTAAATGTTTAAATTTACATAAGGCAAATTAGATTGTATATGTATATAAAACTGATAATAAGAGAACATTAATTAAACAAAAATATTGATAAGCAAAAGAGAAAATTGTTATCTAAAACATTAAAAACCAAAATTTAACACAAAGGTAGGCTTTTAAAAACAATCCAGAATAAATGTTGTGTTAACAAATATAAACCTCAGTTGTCTTTTGTCTCTGTCAGAACCAAACATCAGTATGAATGTGTCTGTTTCTGAGTGTGTGTATGTTTTTATGTCATTTAGCATCAGGCTAAGATCAAATCGCTCACGGACTACGTGCAGAACATGGAGCAGAGGAAGAGACAGCTGGAGGAAAGCCACGATTCACTGATGGAGGAACTCGCTAAACTCCACGCAAAAGGTAGGTGTGTTGAACACACATTTTTGTAGTAATTGCTAAGCAATGTGTAGAGTGTGTCAGAAGCTGTTTTATTTAGCTGTACAACAAGCACAACCTGTTTCTTTATTTACAATAAACTTAAGGTTTTAAGTATTCAGTCATTTTTAGTTTGTTTGGTTCATGCAGAAAAGATGCATGATGTGTCAGTTCTGGATAAGGAGAAGGAACACATGACCAGAATGCAGGATGCTGTGGAGATGAAGGTAATCACAGCAACAGTTGTTGCCCTTTTCTCCTCTCCAGAATTAATGCACTGCTGTTCATCAGCATCATTATTAAAGTTCTGGAAGGCTTTTGGCAGGACATAAAGATACTGGGCCTATTGTTGATGCATAAATTATAATTTTATATTTTAAATGTGAAAAACATTGTTTAATGTGAACAAAATTATTCTATCACCATCTACATGTGTAAATCCTCTGTGTATTATGTTTGTCTAGAAAGCTCTGGAACAGCAGATGGAAAGCCACAGAGAGACCCATCAGAAGCAGCTCTCTCGTCTCAGAGATGAGCTCGTGGAGAAACAGAGAAGCCTGGATGAGCTGAAAGAGTAAGAGCTTATCACAGTTTAGATAATAAACAGGTGTAATTTCACAGGTACACTCATCCAATCAGAATTCAGGATTTGGATCTGTTTTATAATATGAAGTCCTAAAATAATATGATATTTTAAAATAAATGTATGACTTTATCAGTTTATTATCAGTCACTCTTGTGACTGGACTTGTCACTTCTAAGCAGAAATGACTCTCATTTCCTGTCATTTCATGTCAGTGTGAATCAAGCCCTTCAGTTGGAACAGAAGCAGCTAATCTCTGACTATGAGAAGCTCAAAGAGGAGGGGCAGAAGAAGGACGAGAGGCTACAGAAGCTTGTGTGAGGCCACTGCTCTTATGAATAAAAATCATAGTATCTTATAATTTTAGGTCAGATTTACCAATAGACTTTGAGCAGGTACATATTTCTTCAGTGAATGCATCTTCTGCTTAAAGTGTTATCCCTTTTGTTATATATATAGTCTGTTGAATGAGAGGAAAGAGCAAGCCAAAGAAGATCTCAAGGGTCTAGAGGAGACTGTGGTGAGTAGGATTACAAACACCAGTATTCGTCTGAGGAACAACAGTAGCTTATTATCAATCATACATAATAATCAGCACCTCTACAGCTGTTATTCCTATATAAAATATTTTGTTTAAATACTGACCATGTAGTTGTCACCTGTTAGACCAAAGAACTAGAGACTCTCCTTAATCTGCGCAAGCTGTTCATCCAGGACATCAACAATCGAATCGGAAGAGTGAGTATTTAGATACATTTGTTTTTTAAAAAAGCTGTTACCTTAGTCTTATGAGGTGGATTTGTGCTGTAATGTTTTGTGCCATTAGCTGCCAGCAACTATTATAAGCACACATATAAACACACATTTACTTCATAAATGTGAAATTAATAATTTCTCTGCTTTGTAGAGTATGGAACTGGACACTGACGAATCAGGGGGAAGTCTGGCACAAAAGCAGAAGATCATTTTCCTGGAGAATAACCTGGAACAGCTCACTAAAGTCCACAAGCAGGTTTATGGCATTTTTGTAAACATCAGAATTTAGTAAAGCATTAATACATAAGTTGAATTACATTAAACTAAGCAGTACATTATTTTATAAAAACATATGCGGTAGTAATAGAGCTATCTGTATTCTGTAATCTCTGTAAATACAGCTGGTTCGTGTTAATGCAGACTTGAGATGCGAACTGCCTAAATTGGAGAAGCGTCTGCGTGCAACTGCTGAGCGGGTGAAGATTTTAGAGTCTGCTCTGAGAGAAGCAAAAGAAAGCACCATGAGAGACCGCAAGCGCTACCAGCAGGAGGTGGACCGCATCAAGGAGGTCATCCAAGCCAAGAACCAGGCCAGGAGGAACCACACCGCACAGATTGGTCTGACATTGCACTACTTTCTGTTTCCAAAAACCATTTGTGTGTGTTTTGGGAGGTAGTGTGCTTGTGTATGTATATATTATTTCATTCCATGGAATTCATTTCATAGATTTATGCTTGAATTTTTAGTAGATGGCAATAGAAAAACTGGGGGCCAAATAGGTTTCAATGTTGTACAACAGAGGGCCAGTAGGGAGCGCCACATACTCATTCATGTCCTTAGAACATTGTCTCTATTTACCTGTTGCTAAATACTTTAATGCATTGCTGCCTATGCCTTGCATATGTTATGCATGCAGGTATATATTAAGTATACTTTTTTTGTAGCTAAGCCGATTCGTGCTGGACATCATCACCCTGTGGCTGCTGCCTCACCAGGTCACTCTGTCAGAGGGGGCGCTCCAAGCCCACGGCGACATCACCACCAGCATCTGCCCCAACAGCAGCCCCAGCCCCAGCACCAGCATTACCATCACAGGAACAAGTAAACATGTAAGTGTGATTTAAAGCACATTCAGTTGTTTTCACGAAGCAATATATATTTAAAGCATTTTGTATTTCATGAAATCTTAAGATGCACTGAACAGTGAAGTTTCTCAGCTTTTGATTGTGTAAGATAACTAGCATTGTCACACTTTGCTTTGGACATTAAACAATATGTTCTCATGCAGCCTCAAAAACAGAGATGTGTCTGATTTTACCAAAGGAAAGCTAAATATTTTAAACAAATACTGACTGTCTATCTGCTCTGTGCATGCTTCTTTTTGAAGTCCTGTATAATTTCCTGTTACACAGAGCATGTAACAACAAAACTTACTGATGTTGGAACAAGCTGGTGTTCTTGATGTTGAGAGGAATGGTGCAATGTTAATTAGGTTTCAGCAGCATGTGATGCATCTGGAAAGCACAAGTGACTTTATCTGGAGAGTTGTGCTGCACCATCAGTAACTGTGCCAACTGTTTGACAAAGATGGAGCAACACTTTTATAATAGCGACAAAAGAGCTGAGCCGGCGAATGGCTGGAATCCTTGGGAAAGTCAGTGAACGATGGATAGTTTTATAGAGTCATTTGGCATTCAATGAAATAAAGTCAAAGTTTATGAATGTATTTTAGGTTGTTTACCTAGTCATGCAAACGTCAGTCTTATTCTGGGTGACAGGTTAAAAGCTGTTTTGGCAGGAGGTGATGATGTCTAATAAGCACTGTTAAGGGTGCTGAAATGTTTTACTGTTGTGTTTGTTTGTGACAGAACGCTAACTTTTCACACCTCCAACGGGACAAAAATACACAGTCCAATGTCTACAGTATTTAGATGTTCCATTACAACCATGTGTGGCAACGAGAAGATCTTTTACCACAGAGGTCCTTTCTATTCAATGAGGGACAAAAGAACTGCTGCCATCTTTAACCAAGGCTTATTAAGTTAACTTCCAGTCATTACCATGAGCTTCACAGAGATTCTTCCCTCTATTTTTTAATAAGGCCTAAATGGAGAGTTGAGCTCTGTGGACTCATCAGTGGATAACCATGCACAGAAATGGGATAATGTCTTGGTAGATAATTCCTCTCTGCTTTAAGTTGTTGTGTTAATAAAAGTTTCACTGTTGGTATCACATTACAATAATTCACCTTGTGTTTCAAGATACCAGATTAGCTTCCATAAACAGATGTGTACATCTATAGTAGGAAGATAAAAAGTCACCAAAACGTGAAACTGCATTAGAAGACTTTATATACCCCAGAAGAAACAAAAGGGCCTTACTTTGTTTTTTTTAATTAGCACAAATTATTTTTGTCCTAATGGCCACTGAAAATGTAGTGACATAACTAAGGATGTAGTTTATGAACTTACACCTTGCTTTAAGCTTAATATTTTAATGATTTAAAATGTTTGAATTACTGACAGTACTGTTACTGGATGTTAATTTGTTTATAGTTCATTATTTATTTTATGTATTTTTTTGATTGATTGCTTGATATCGATTTATTCCAAATGCAATTTTTATGATCTTTTATATATTATTTAATGTATTTTGAGTTTCTTACAGTAAAGGACATCATATATACATGTTTTTATACAGATAGTGGTGCTTTGAGAAAATACCTTTACTATAATTAATACTGGAGAATACAGCAGTAATAAAATATCAGTGGTAATGCATTATAATAAACATGTTAGTTAAACAGTTTGAAATGGCATGAAATGCAATCATTTAATATATGCCAAAGGCAAAGACATATGAAAAGATCAAATACATTAAAGATACAGATGTTTCTGGAGCAATATTTTACTGCTGATTTCATTTATTATTTATTATATGAATTAAATCACATACGTCTTTATGTATATAAATTATTATTTGCTTATGATATTGTAATATACTGTAAAATATGAACATCTCTTTAAACCTCCAAAATAGACAAATCACAAACTCCTGCACAAATATGGTTTCATCGTATTTACAATCTTTTGATAAAAAATACCTCCTGGTCTGATATTGTCTGAGTCTGTCTGATCTGTTCATTATTATTTCTTATCAATTTGTGGCATCAGTACATGAAACTACATGAGTACTCTGGTGAAAACACTATTGCAAACAGTATACCAAACACAATATAGAGCACTAAGCACTGTCCTGGACACTGTTAAACATTTTACTTATCCAGTGACAATTTCCCAATTCAAATCAAAAAGAAACATACACAGTAATCTGTCTTTAGTGACCTTTAAACCTCCCGTCAAATGAACTTTCACTGACTTAACTGAGTAACTGAGTTACTGCACTGCACACACAGACCTCTGACGTGTTTGTCCTCAGGTTCTTGCTCCTCCATGTTTCAAAGCTGAATTGTGCTATGAAATTTACCTTAGAAGACAGTTTGCAAGAATGAGTATTAAGTGAGCTTCAAGTATTTAGCTGATTTGAATGTGAGGGAAGTGCCAACAAGGATGTATGTTTACTCTAAGACATTATGTGAAAGCTGATAATCCTGTAATATGGATAACAGTATCAGCTGCATAGTTTGACACTTGTTTATCGGATGTCAATGTGAAAGGAAATAAACGTTTACCAATGTATGTATATTGCTTCTGTTTTTTCTCTCTGTGAACAAGTGCTCTTTAATCCGAATCTTCCTCTGTTTTGAAATCCTTGAAACGTTGAATTGATTACTAAAATACAGTCATGTTGTTGAGCAAATAGTTTGGGTGTGACAACAGCCGGATCTTCTCGCCTCGGGATGTCCCCGCAATCACACCATCTACTGTATAGCCCATTATAATCAAAGCAGCGCGCGAGACGCTTGAGTCGGAACAAGGCGTTGTTAACACTAGCGCTTATAATCGACGCGTCAGACTCTCTCACTTGCTTTTCTGTTGATTCTGGTGGCGTTGTGTTTTGTCGCTCCGCGTGGCTAGAGGTGTAGATGAGCTGTTAGATGGCTGGAGGCGGATTACCTTCGGAAAGAGATGTGTTTTCATTTTCGCAGATATGAAATAAATAACGCATGTCGACGGTAAGTGTGATTTGGATTTTGTTTTCAACACTGATAGTCATGTAAAATAATGATCTTAGTCCAATGTACACAACGATACATTGTATTTAATTTTTGACACAATTATAAAACATAAGTCTAATAATAGATCTAATGACCGCTAACCTCCGAACGAACCTAAACTTTGTTTCCACCCTCGATGCCGTGAAAGATGGACGAATTTCGGTTTAAGGTCTGCCTCTGTAATTCAAAGCTTCAAACAAACAACCGAAGGTGTCAAACGTTTTCCTACAATGATAGTTTTCAAGGTGAGCGTTTTCAAAATATGTCGGGTTATGTATAGACGCAAACTTAAAGTCTTGACTGCAAAAAAGCCACTATTGAACCTTACTGCCTGAGGAGGAGTTAAATGAACATACACTAACCATTTTGTAACATCAGGGCACGGGGTCACAATGGGATCCTACGTTATTCACACTGATTTGAGCAGTATAGATTCTTTTAAAATAGTAAATACTATTATAAGTAAAAAACGTCTCTCATGACATATATTTTTAAAATGTATTCGTTGTAAATGTGGTTGGTAAATTCATAATATCAAACATGTTTAGCCAGTTTTAGTTAATGAATTGTGTAAAACAACATACTATGTAAAACAAACATGTCAACGTACCCTAAAATGACATTTATTTAATAATACAGTGTTTTAACCTACCCTGTGATAAATTGCTAATGTTGTTGTACTGTAATCACTGTACTTGTACTTGAAACTAGCATTTGTAACCACTGATGGAGAATACAGGCATATATACAACTGATTTTGATTCCGAATTGGTTATATTGCTATAGTGAGTTATAGCAGTTATTTAGTGTCCTGCTAGTTTAAATACTTTTTTTATTTTAACTAGGGGGACATTTTTCAAGATGTAATGGCCAGCATCGATCCACCTGTTCTGGCAGCAGTTGGCATATAACAGTGTCTATTACACAGCTGCAACACAGCTGTTGTGTGGGTATTCACAGAACACGACAGGCGCAGTCAATAAATGATCTTTTAATACGCTTTAGCATTAAGCCATAACAGCATGATTGCAGTTCAACAGATGACTGAAAACATGAAAGTGAGAAAAACCTAATTAATGACCCAAAAACCCTCTTGTGTGTGGAAATCTCTGTTAAGAGTCTCGGTCACTAACTCGAAATGTTGATGTTAGTATGACCTGGGCTGCAATGATGTGGGCTGTTTCTGAGATTTTCTTACATCTAGATTCTTTGACTTCTTATCCAATCAGATCAGTGACCAGCTCGCTGTTAAGAATATCATATGCACCTGATACCGTTTCCATAATGGAAGCAAAAGAACCAAATATGCAAATCTTTGCATATATTTTTCTGCATCAATGCACCTCTTTCAGATCCTTTATTTAAGAAGCATCCTGGTAAACATTCTCATGTCTTGATGCACAATAACGCCAATAAAACCCTTGAAAGATTCTTCCATGTGATCACTACCGCTGCTTATCCTTCTTCCATTATGTATATCGTCCTCCATCAGTAATTTTAGGGGGCTGAGGAGTGAAAAAGAGCCCCTCCTCTCCACTTACCTCAGCTGTCACTCATCTCCTCTCTCATGTAGAACTGGAGGACACTAGCTGATCACAGGCAGGATTGTTCTCTTTGATGTACTCTCAGTGGTATGAGAGAGCTTCCATTAGTCCGTCCCAGATCAGATTCTGCTGTCAGCTGGTGTGTATCTGTGCAATCGAGAGTCTGAATGTCATTACACAGACAGTGTGCTGTGGAGCCCACAGTAGATGAGCAGGTCGTGTCCAGTCATTCAAATCCTGGACAGCAGTGTACATCTGGCTTACTATATAAACTTCTGTTAGTGAACATGTAATGTATCTTGTGGTATTGGGAAATACATTTTTACAACTTTTACAGATAGTAGAGTTATGCATAATTATTTTGCATGACACTAGTAGTTTGTCTTTTCAATAAACATGGACATTGTAAATTTCAAGGCTTGTATTTTGTAGAAATAGAGAAATTGGTTAATATGACACACAATAAGTGTGCAA
>JAZGTJ010011769.1:0-16559 GCA_036877575.1 Botia almorhae
TTAGGGTGTTCTGTGTGGTTGCTAAGGCAATTCTAGATTGTTGCTTTGGTATTCTGGGTTTATTTAGTGTTTTTTGTCTTCTTCGAGGATGTTTATGGGGCTTTCCTGGCCTCTTAATTGCATGTCATCCCATTTAGGCATGCTATTGCAGCTTTAGACATGGGGCAGTCAGTTAAACTGCTTTTCTAAGTTAGTTTAAAATTATGCATGTGTACTTGAGAATTGGAACCTGCGATTTACCCTACAGCCTGATCACACAAGACAAGATGCTTTCTCTTTGAACTCCTTTTAACCCTGTTCACACTAAATCCATTTTATTAATGGCACCAAACCACACCCCCCACACACATAATTTAGTCACTCTGGTGTTGCACGATAAAAAGACCCATCTCGTAAAAGCTCCTTTCCATTGTTAAAACAATGTGCAGTGTGAAACAAACCATAAAGTAGCTATAATGATTTATTGAAGGCAACAGTGCGTTCCAACACAGATGCTCAAAGGCAGGAATGTTTTGGGTTAGCTTTGCTGCCTATTTGAGTAAGCTTTATTGCCTATTTTGCATGTTTATTTCCATTTATTTTCTTAGCAAGTCAGTCAAAAGGTGGATATTTTGTGTTCTAATGTTTACTTCAACTTGCAGCTAATGTTACAAATTAAAAGTATATTTAATTAAGAAAAGTTAACCCTTTATTTCTTACCAAAAAATTGTTCAGTAACTCTTATCCATAAAATCAGAAGATTGTATATAGTTACTGTACGTCATAAAGTCCTGCAAGTGTGTGGTTGCTAAAATGCTGTATAAGCAGAAGAAAATGATGTGTAGCTGTATAATTTTAGCTGTAAGTCCCCTCCCACTGCAGTTTATATATTCAGCTTACTGAATAAGCTAACTGTTAGTGAGCTAGCATATGCTGCCTCTTACTCTGCTATATGTTGGCCAGAGTTTAGTTTCCATGGTGCCACCACAGTCTGGTTTTGATGGTTTTGAGTTGTTATAGGTTGTCATGGTAACTGTGGTTGAATTTCCGTTGGGTTTTCCCCAAAGTTAAAACACACGGGGCCACAAAGGTTGGCTGTATGCTATTCCCCACGTAACGCTCTGATATCTAAAATGCACATGGGAAAATCTAACTGTCACCTTGCTGTCTTTCAAAAGCTACTTATTTTTTCGTAACTCTTTTTGAGATTTTAAACTGTCAAACCTTGTCTCTTCTAATTTGACTGGCCTTAAATGCTTTCAAGTGATTGTGGTTCTTGCTGAATTGCACAGTCATTGACACACTAAAAATATGAGTGAATACTATGTGTTTGGGATGCAATAGGTCACTGGTGGTTTCAAACCCTTGGCCTAGTAATGAAATTGTGAAATCAGATTTCTGTTGTGTGCCATTAAAAATGCACTTGAATTTGGTACTTTCATGAACCAGCAGCAAACACAATTTAAAGAATTTAGAGGATTAAATAAAGAGAAAATGTATATATGCAATATTAAACTACAATATGCTGTGTTTAGTGTATTTACTGCAGCTTTAAGAGTTACTTAAGCATTCCTATGTTATCAAAGTTTTTGCTGTGAAAGAACAGAGGTAATGCCTATTCAGAGCCAGAAAGGCAGGTATATGTTTGGAACAGGCGCAGGAAGGGGCGTGTCTAAATCAGTACTTATGAAAGCTGCACCTGTGAGGGATATCTGGTGGTAATCTCCTGTCCAGGGAGGCCTAACATGAGGAATGAGAGTTATGAGAGATTCAAAGGACTGTCTTTATAGTTTCCGCTTTAAATTTTTACCCTCCTGATGTTTCTTTCATCCTCTTGTTAAACCTTTTCTCAAATGCAAAAATGCACGGAAAGGTCAAAAAGTATTAAACTCTTACTGCACCATTTGTGCTGCAGAAATTAATTATACGATTTGAGATTAATTATACGATTTTTTTTACTACTTGCCTAAGCAGTAAAAAAAAAATGCCACAGACTTACACTAAAGAAGAGAACGGATCAGAATAATATAGACACTAAGAATACACTGTTTGTTCTTTTGACTTGGACTAGTAAGCAACCTCCTAGCAATGTCCTAGCAACCATATAGAACACCCTAGAAACCACATATCAATGCACTAAAACCCACAGATCACCCTAGAAACTCCATATTAATGCTGTGGCAATCACTAGCATCAACATCACTCTCATTTACAAATAACATGTTCTCAAAAATCTAGTTTAGAGTATGTTTTAGCGTTTGAAGTCTCTAAAAAGTTGCTAAAAAAACCTTTGAGGACTTATCTGGCTAATTACGGTTGCACCATTAGCATTCCTAGCGGTCTGGGAAGCATAACAACAAATATTGATGTGCAGTAGTGAGTCACTGTAGTTTAGTAGAAATGCATGACTTTCCCAGTATTATGGGTAAACAGAGGCTGTCCACAAGGTCACGAGACTCTATGCGCAAAGTGACTATACTATGTGTTAAACAGACAGTTAATGACATAAAAACACTAAAGCTTGCCTTTGCCATGGCTAAACTGGCTTTGATTATATACTGGACTGCTCAATTGCTGTTTTGCACAGAGACAGAGACAGTGGGAACAAAAGCATTTTGTGTAACTGTCTGGAGAGAGAAGAACGAGTTGAGTGGGCAGCACAGAAGGGTAAGGATTCTTGTCTAAGCATGTGGCCTTTGATAAGTCTTTTCCACTCACCTATTCATTCACAAAGCAGTGAAAAGAGTGATTGACATTTTTGTATTTATAAATGTTTTTCAATAACATTTAAAACGATCAATAACATTTGTGAGAATTACATAACTTAAAGTAAGTTATAAATAATTTATATTAATAACTAGTTTGTTTTATACATGAATCTAAATGTTTGTATATTAATACTCATTTACATTTTTCATTTCATTTATCATTTTGCCCAGAGCAGATCGTTTTACACCCCAATGCCATTTTTCCATCCACAAAAAGTTAACTTCCCTCTGTGCAGACCAGCAGCATTTTCCTCTGAGTGGGCTCATCCAGCCTACCATGACGAAGAAGGACTCGAGTGGAAACAGTGTCTCATGGTTAGCTGCAAATTCCCACTTTTACAGGCCCACCGTGGAACATTCTATACTTAGTCACTGTATAGCAGGATACTGGGCCTTTTCATTTTCAGGATGGTTCATGGAGTTCAGCACCCTAGATTTGGAGAAAACTGATACTAACATGCCAAAAAGTAAAATGGGTTTTTACAAAACACAAAAACAAGACAACATGGCACGAAGCTGGAGTTTCCGATGGGATTTACTCTGCAACGGCAGACTTACTGACTACAATGCCACATGGTGTTAGTTATGACATATACTGTACATGTAGTGATGTATAAACGCATAATGCAAATATTGTACAAAATTGAATGTACAAAATTGCCAGTCGCTCTCGTTGAATGACTGGCAACCCAACTACGTATTCTGTGAGATTGGCAGATTGAGATGACTGTTGTTCACTCAGAACTCACTTTACTGAGAAATATGACCCATCTTGCCTAGAGGCAGAATGCTGACAAACTCCTTGTTTAATATGTCAGTCTCTAGTTTCACATTTAGACCGATTTACAAGAAAGATAATCAGTCAAGCATTAGCTCTAAGATAAGGGTTATCAATCACTTCTTTTAGCACCTTGCTAAATGTTTTTCAAGGTAAGTGTATAAAACCACCCAATGTTTTAGGCAGACGTGTCAAGACAAGGGAACACTAATTGTCTGTTTATGTATTCATTGTTTCTGCTAGTGTGAGGTGACTGTATATAATACAACCTTAATTTGTTTGCATTGTACTCTTTCAGGTGTTTTGATTAGATGTTCTGCAGAAATGAAAGTAGAGTTTGACTTCATTGCTTGTTGTATTTTTTACTGTGCTAACATGTTCCGAAAGCTCATTAGACACTGAAGACCAATTTGTCAAAACAAGCAACTGGATGTTTGACATGAAAAATGGTAAAACAACGAAGTTGACTGAGGGGAGAGAGAGTCTTTGCATGGTTTGAATTATGAAAGCTGTGGCTTTCCATCAACATGAAATGTGATCCAGCATTACTAGTGAAATACCTCTGAATGAGCTGTTTCAAACATAAGCCCAACAGGATGCCAGAACGCAGCCAAATGCAGAACAATGGCACATTTGTGGCCATTTTAATTGTGGCCATTACAGTTGAAGTAAATTCAAACAAAACAGTTTGAAACCCACATACGGGCAGCAGTTTATTTCCAACCTAATTATCATTACATACTGGCACAGTTACAGCACAAGGAGGATATCAATTGTGTTTAATTTATAGTTATTTAAAATATTAATGCTAATTTATCAATTGTATAAATGGGGGTTTCATGTTCTTGTTATCTGCAGTTGTTGTACTCGGACAGTAGTGGTCTGATTTGTGTTTTCTTTACTTTCTGAGCTTGTGGACACTACTTTTCCATGCACCATTGTCTGTGTGATGTTGCTCACTTTTATCTTCTTGTGATCTTCACTTTGGAGTCTGAAAGATTTAATGAACATCAACTGACTGATTCTCAAGAAAAAATATGTGAGAAAAAATATGTGATCACTGAGGCCACAATTTAAAAGACAAGAAGCACAGATGTTTGACTGCTCACTGTAGGTCTTCTCCATCCAGGAGTCATCTCAGCCTCCAGTGTCATCTTGATGTTCAACAGGGCATGATGCTCCTGGGTCTTCAAGCCGCTGTCCGAGTTCAGCCTTTCTCAGAACAACAATGCCATCGTATTGCTCTACATGCATGCCATATCACAGCTTTGTTTCATATAGGGTTTCTTCAAGAGATGCTGTCTGTATAAAAGGCCAAGAAAAGGCTAATAAGTAATATACTTATTACTTCTTAGCTGTCTGTACACTCCTTTTGGGTGCACAGACAGTTATGTACAGTTACACTTCCAGTCAGAGACTGCAGGTCTATTTCTATATATCTTCCCGTGGCTCTCGCTGGCTTGTTATTGGCCTCTTTCCATTCGAGTGTCTGAGTGTGTTCTCAGACACTTGAACCTGCAACTCATTTATCTATGCAAAACAACGCAGTCAGTTATCACATATTCCTCAAAACATTTCAATAAACGAACATTTGTGGTAAAAATGGTGTCCCACTTTTGATTCGTGCCAGGCCTTGCGCTCATCCTGGTTCTTCAGGGTGATCTCATACTTGGCCTACATCTTCACTATGATTGCAGTCAGGTCCTTAAAAGCATCAACACCCACCTGAACTCCTACCTGTGTGGTCTGATTATGCAATTCTGACACTTTATGTCAGGTTTGTGGTTCCACAGGTTATGTGTTGGCTTTCTCATCCTTTGAGTTACTACACAAATCCTTACTACATCCTTTGAGCATATCAGAGTAGTAAATTTGGTCTTTAGCAATATACGAGTGTCTATACTATATTGTAGAATCTAATGCATTTACCAGTTACTGTTGTTTCTTTAATTTAAGGAGCTCTGCTTTCAGTTCTTTACATAATTTTCCAGGTGCAGCCGTACCACATCGGTGTCATCCAGCATTTTCTTTAAGATTGGACCTGACTACAACAATGCCACAAATACATTCTTGTTTTAGAGCACAAATACATTTTAAATGCATTTCTGCTAAATGTTTATTGTGTCAACACGCACATGCTTAAAGTGTACACACATACAGTACACTCACATATAGATGGCCTCAAAGCTAATAGAACTAGTCTAAAAGCTACAAAGACCTATTGAGGTGGTGCTTATTGGTCATCTCCATTATCTAAGTGAATATATAATGACAGTAAAAGATACCTGGCTTTGTGCAACACAGTCTATTGTTTCATAATTTATTATTATTATTAGATGAAAATGCCAATTGTCAACTAATTGTCTAAGGTCATTCTGGACTGCCTCTTGACAGCTTGTTGTATAACTGTGGCATATGTCTTTGACTTTAATTGATATCTCATTTAAAGCCTTAGCGTCACATGGATTTAAAGTAACCCTACATACAGATTAAATGAAAGTAATGATAGGCTATAATAAAGTTAATTGAACATGAATACGATTTAATACATTTTTAAAACAATCCCAAAGTGAAGACCTGGAAAATAGTGCACCAGTTAAGTGTTTATGATACATATTTGGGGGAGCTTCATCACCCGTACTCATTTACTATTAGTATTACATGTCGTAGATTCTGCATCTATTTATCTTTTCCAACTTAAAAGGGTTTCTGCTATTGGTCTCTCTGCATTTCAAGTTGATTCATTTGACAGTGAAACTCTTACATTTTGTCTACCACATGATTAGAAACGTTTACCAACATGACTTGAATTTCCTTATATTTTATAAGCTAATATAGGATAGAGAAGTCTGAATTAATGACAGAAACAAATATTTGAGAAGTGTCTTATTTTATTGAAAAGGATAAGACTGAATGAGTTCAACACAACATGCAAACAAAATGGGACAATGTGGTGACTGTAAACGATCATTACAAAAATATGTTATAATTTCAGTAAAGTTTCTTAAGCTTTACAGCTAGGTTGGATTTAGTGTTTAAATTGTTAGAGTTTCATTTTAAATTAGTTTTGAAATGTGCTCGGTAAATCTCATTGCATATTTGCAAAGAGACACTTATAATAAGGCACTTTGGACTTAATAAATATCTAACTTATGTTTGGATAACTTTAGCATTGGCCCATGAGGTGTCTGTGTTGTGTTGCCAGGTGATCTGAAATCAGGTGTTCAGAGGTTTCTCTCCTTTGTTTCTGTGCTTGAAGACACCACCTTCCCGTCCACCAGCGTCTGTGTGACCGTCATTACTTTCACCTTCTTTTGCTCATCAAGAGCATCCTGAAGCCTGAAGATACAAAGTTCAGAATTGTTTTTATTAAGTTACATAATTCCATGGTATGTCAAAGGTGCCCTTCAGTTATTTTCTATAAGGGTTTATTAGAAGACTTACTTGAAGTCTTCACCATCCAGGAGCCTCCTGTAGGTAGCAATTTCTGCCTCCAGCTTCATCTTAATGTTCAGCAGAGCCTCGTACTCCTGCGTCTGTTGTTGGATTTGGCTGCGCAGATGCGTGAGCTCACCTTCCAGTTGCAGGACGATTCCGTTCAGACTTTCCATCTCCATGCTGTAGCGCATTTCTGTGTCACGCAGTGTGGCTTCTAGTGATCCTTTCTGCAGAACAGAGAGGATACAAGAGTTAGTGAACAAATGTCACAACTGAAGCCACAGTGCATCCCATTTAACTGGTATTACAGCTAGCAGAGGAACAACTTACCAGGTTCTTCTGTGAGTCCAACTCGATCTCCAATGTCTGAATTTGTCTGCGGAGATCGTTCACTTCTGTACGAGCACCCTGGAGAGCCTCTGTGTTCTGTGTGACTTGTACCTGTATCTCTGAGATCTAGAGAGCACAATGTTTCACATTAATTGCAAAACACTGACATGCAACAATCTTTCCAACATTGAAAATAAAACATTTACAGCATCTTGTGGTCTTTGACTCTTTTGATCTTACCTGTGATTCGTGCCAGGCCTTGAGCTCCTCCTGGTTCTTCAGGGCCATTTTCTCATACTTGGCCCTCATTTCCTCCATGATCAGGGCCAGGTCCTGTCCTTTAGGAGCATCAACATCCACTTGCACTCCAGACTGGGCAATCTGGCTACGGAGCTCCATTACCTCCTATTGGGTGGAGACCATAAAATGTGTCATAAGAAAGCAGCTCCTAAGGAATGTATCATGCAGCAGGCAGATGTTTCCAAATGTGCTAATGTTAAGCTGTGTTGTTAGAGCAGATGTTTACTCACATTATCGTGGTTCTTCTTAAGGAAGATCAGCTCCTCCTTGAGGGCCTCAATCTCGCCTTCAAGGTTCATGCGGTTCAGGTTGGTGTCATCGATGACCTTCCTCAAGCCAGTGATGTCAGCCTCCACACCCTGACGAATGGACAGCTCTGATTCATACCTACAAACACACAAAGAGTTAATGGATCACTTTTAAGCCATGAAAGTTCCCATAAGGTCAAAATGTGATAATGCTTGTCACATTTTAATTACAATCTTGTTACTCACTTGATTCTGAAATCATCAGCAGCCAGGCGGGCGTTATCAATCTGGAGCACATAACGGGCATTGTCCACAGTGGCATCAAAGATCTGCAACCAAATGTAAATGCTGATTAGTAATTTAAATCAGTCAAAACTGTAGAAACCAATTGAATAGTGTAATGTGTAATTGTAATACATATAAAACTGACCTAACTTTTTAGGTGATTTTATAATGTGTTGGTTTTAGTACATGGTGTGTTACTGTCACACCTAGAGCTACAGTACCATCTCCTGCTGTCAATGTTTGTTTGATAACAGGTACTACAGGACAAAGTCCCTTTCACAGTTTATAAGATAATCATTAACAAACTGCCAGAATGTTGGAAAATCCTGTTTGTGTCTGCAATCAATTCACTCATGCAGCTGGATAGTGTTGGATTTTCTGTTTTCTCTAACCTAATAATTTTGTGTTGTAAATTCTTTCCATGTTTGCAGGGCACCATATGCTGGTAATATCCATACAAAAGGGTGGATACATATATTAGCTAAACACTAGTGTGCTCAAAGTATTTTTTCCATATGTTAATTGGCGTTGGTTACATATCTGTACTAGCCATAGTGACTTCCTAAATATCATTGTGTAAACTTGGAAAATATCTGAGGATTTATTTTTTAAGTAGACTAAATGTTTTTTAGTTTTTGTTGACTTTAATGTTACATTTAAACAAATTTGATTTCCTCTGTAAAATATTAGTTTTGAACTTATTTAAAAGTGGATGCCACCTCCCTTTTATCATGCTAATCTCATTTACTTAGGAGGCTTCAGAAAAACCCTGAGGAATAGTAATTTAATGATTTTAACCTACCTTTTAATCTACCTGTCACTACCACACAGTTACTGACAAATGAAAAGTCAATCATACTGATAACACTGCCCTGTTATCAGTGACCCATTGGCTTTTAAATTTAGCTGAAAGATACAGTTGGTGTGAAACCAGCACTCAGTTATCAATGTCAGTCAGTTATCACACAGTTATTAATGTCTTTATAGTAACCCTATCTGTACTTTGAACCCAAACTCCTAAGGAAAATCTATAAAGACTGTAAAATGACTGTATGAATAAATATAGCTGTATGAGCTTACAACATAAATTTTTACTTAAATATTAACATCAGTTAATTGATTGCTTATTGTGGCTTATTCATAGAGAGTTTAGCTTTAAACAAAATTAAATCTGTTTTAAAATGGTTGCATTTTGCACTGGCTGACTTTTTCAATTTCCCTTATGTTGAACACTCTAAAATGTCTCAGAACAAGAAGTTTCCATACCCAGGGAATAAACAAACCCCTAGACGTATTATAGGGCCAGGATAAATACCGGATGGAATTGCTTATTCACTGGTTGTATAAGCAGGACTTGCGACTGCAGACCCACAAAGACTCAAATTACTCTACGGGAGACCACTTCCCCCATTTTGGTTTCACTCATGGTTTTCCAAAGCATCAGCATCAAAACCCATCTAAATCAATTCCATTGTAAGTGGCAAAGAAAACTCCTAAACATTCTAAAATGTCCTTTAGATTGTTATGGCGAGCAGCACAATTAGTCTGTCACATTATATGGTTTATAGTTGCAACAAATGTTCTTTAGAACTAAGTTCTCTTCACTCTAATGTCAATCAGTCAAACACACCTTTTTGCGCAGTTCATCAATGATGGGCTGGAAACGGCTGTAGTCATGGACATCAGGACCTCTCTTCTCCAGGGCCTCTCTGATCTTCAGTTCCAGCTTGCTGTTGGCCTGCTCCAGGGTCCTCACTTTTTCCAGGTAGGAGGCCAGACGGTCATTCAGGTTCTGCATGGCAAACTTCTCATTGCCCATGATTTCACCAGTGGCTCCAGTGGTACTCACTTGGATGGAGCTGGACATTGAAGGCATTCCCAGTCCACTGCGAACACCTGAGTAGGAGGCAGAGGAGATACGGGTCCCGCGACCTCCAGCGCCACCATAGGTGCTTGCAGCCCGGTAGGTTGGCATGCTGCTGGTGGTGGTGCGCTTGATGGACACCTGGGACAGCGGCACCTGGGAGGTGGAGGAACGGATACTGTAGCTTGATCTCAAACTCATGATCGTTGAAGTGAGTGAGCTGACTAGTAAATGAAGATCTGGAGAGAGGTAGAGCTCAGTAACACAGTCAGAAGAGAGTACAGGGCAGGAGAGAGAGAGGCTCACTGGCTTTATAAGCAAACAGCCTCAGGAGTCCCGCCCTCAAGCCCCTCCTTACAGCCAATCACATTCCTCCATGTCTGAAGTTCTGGGTATGGCTCTCTGACTGAATTTCTTTAGGACTTTATTTCAAGTGGCTTAATTTTTCCTTTCTGGAATTAAAGTGAAATACATTTTTACATTTTACATCTTGGGTTTTTACAGCTATTTAAAGGGATATTATAATATACAATTTTGCTAATATTTATTTTGTAAAGAAGTTATGATGCAGTTATTAAAGGAAATATATCTATGAAAAAGAAGTGCTAAATTAAAGATTCTCATTTCATTGTTTCATTGATATAAGCCTAAAATACAATTACAATTAAGATTTGATTTTGTATTACTGTAATGTCCAGGCACTATTCATTGACTTTTTTTTCCATGGAAACTTGTTAAGACACTCATGTTGAGAAATCATTACCGTATGTTGAAATAATTACAGTATTTTTAAAGTTTTGCAATTTGTCAACTCGTGTTTTGCGGAACAGTTTTCACACCTGAGTGAAAAGAATCTTTCGTGTTGCAACAGGCTGTGTATTCTTTCATCTTTCTCATCATACTGGAGGAGACCAGCATTATACTGGAAAATATATGTTATAATATAACTGTAAAAAAAACGGAAAGAAAATAAAGAATAAACCTATCACAGTCTTCAAGTCATGATATTTGATCACCGAAAGGGTTTTCCTGGCTGCCACACCCGTTAAAGGATGTGAATGCTTGTGATAATGAACAAAGGAACAATTAGGTCTGGCTCCTGAGTACACACACATGTAGAGACAAAGAGCTAAAACTAATCACGGAAACCTATCTGGACCCCCTTGAAGTTTTAAAATCACTCAAACACACACACCCCGATTACACCCATACCTTTTCAAAATAAGTTTCACAAAAACAGGTTTCAGGGGGGAAAGCTGATACTATCCACAAATTCTCTCAAGATTTACTGCTTGTAAATGCTTTTTTTTGTAAGTAAAGAAGGGTTAAAAAGCTAAGAGAGAAAACTTTTTAGAGAAAAATTATAATTGCTAAATTATAATTGTGTATTTTGGAAATACACATTGGAATTTAAACTGAATAAGTCTAAAATAAGTCAGAACGGTAGAGATTCTTGCGTGTTTTCCTACACACAACAAACTCACCCTTTATTTTTCGAGAGATGTTTTTCCATAAACTTGTTCTGTTGAAAATTCAAGAAAATTAAAAGGTGCCTAAAACTGCCCTGAACAAGTCTGCAAAAGGCAAATCTAGTTTGTCTATGTATGTGTGTTGTGCGGTGACCCTCTCTCTCTTATCCACTGTGTTGGAATGTGTTTGTTTGAGGTTGGAAGGACACAGAGGAATTTGATCTGAAAAAGTTTGGATGATTGTTGCAGAGCTATTTTCTCATTCCTAGGCCCTAGGCATTAAGTATGTGCTTATTTACTGATACCGAAAATTATTATTCTTACTGTATCAATTTTAAGAGGACTATTTACAAACCCCTTTATGAACAATATTACAACTACTATAGTAATACTATTTTTTATATTTACATTTGTACTTTTAATTCTAATTTGTAATTTTAATTCTAATGTGGAATGTTTACTTGTATTTTCAAATGTGCAACATGATTAATATAGCATTGTTTCATTTGTTGCCTCTTTGTTTTTCCGGGTGTGTGCGATCATTCTGAAAGCTTTTAATCATTTTTCCTGAGCCCAAGGTAATCAGTATTATGGGTTGCCAGATCCCTGTTACGCCACCCTTTTGGGGATTATGAAATTACTGCATTAAAGTTATGATGGAGGTATAACAAAAACAAGCAGGTGGTCCAGTCATAACACATCATGGTCTTATCTAAGGTGTGTCCTCACAAAACCTTAAAAATAAGCAAACATGCACTCACACACCCAGGTTTCATAGCACCCATTGTGATGTATTTTGTAGTCAGTTTTTGAAAGAAAGTTTCGCTTTTACAATTTTTCAAGAGAAAATAGTTTCACCCACATGGGGGAGGAGAGATCTGTTTGTGCATTACAACCATGATAGGGAAATTTAAACGCTGACCACATTGCATAATCAAATACAACAGTAGGGAGGGGGAAGGTCACCTGAGGCTTGTGTGAGTGAGTCACGTCCATTTTACTATCAGGAAAAGCAGCACCATATATGGCAAATTTTTCAAATGTAATATGTATACCTTTTTCAAACGGTATATGTATACCTTTGCTATATAGGATTACTATATACTTAAGCACACTTAAACACAAAAAATAAGGATTTTTAAATAGTAATATCCAATAAGGATATTAAACCTGTTATTTCAGCTATCCCGTTCCTAAAATATTTTATGTATTTGCTTACTTTATTTTGGTATATGCTTAATTATATTTAGTATAGTATAACTATTATTGATTGTGTTTGTTTAATAATTTCTTTTTAACGTAACTGAGAAGTTTGTGGAAGATGGTGAGATGTTCCTCAGATGTTCTTCAGCACTGTGAAAATGATATAAAAAAAGACTCTGGAGCTGTTATATTTGAGGATGTGTAATGTTTGGTTTGATGACATCATAAAGTAGGTTTAGACAAGGTTTGTAGGTCGATTTCTGGTCTGAGACATTTGTATGTGAAATATGCTGAGCTCAGCGCCTGATTTTGCACATCACCAGTAGACAAAATTCCAGTCTTAGACATAACCATTTATGAGCAACATGTTGCCATCTTCCTAGATGAAAGGTGAGCTTTGTCGTTATCTAGGCAGATGATTCTTCAGTGGATTTCTGTCTTGGTGTATTTCCAGCTTATCAGTGCTTAGACAACTGTTTGCCTGAAACGTTGACACAGTCATGAACTGTTTTACAGTAAAGACTGACTCAGGCAAGATCCGGTAGGTGTGGTGCAATTACTCTATAAAACTGATAGCATTACTGTTCTGTCACATGATTTTATACTGTTTTGAACCATGTCTTGAGAATTCTTTTTAAAGTGGCTCTGTTTGTGTCTAAATTAGTTAACCTCTTTAATATCTCAGCTGTTTCTCCTAGACAGAGATTAAATAGAGATCAAATGGAAACTCTGAATAAATATTAAGAGAAACAGACTTCAGAAGAGGCACATCTAACATTACTGGAGAGTTAAAAGATCTCAACAATGTCACAAAATATGCTCAGATTTTTAAAGATATAGTATGCAATAACAGCAATTTCTTGATCAATTCTTTTAGTCCACATGTGTCTGGGCTCAGTACTTTAACTATAGCTTTATATTCTTGCTGTATGTTAATAATATATCAGTACATTTTAAAATATATATTTCCACTAAGAATGTTTTGTAAGGCAAAGTTGATACTCATACTTGAGAATAATAACTCCATTGTTCCAAGTGTCATGAATTAGATAAAGTACCAAAGCAATTAAAATTTCTCCTGGTTTCCAATGCAAATAAGAAAATGTCGTCAGATTGACTTGATTTATGCAAACATCTGGCAACAAGACTAATCTGAAACCTTTTCTGATGACAAACCCTGTTTCTTCACGCCACCAGCTTCCACAAGCCGTCTGGCATGACTCAAGCTGGACACCTGATCTGTGTTTGTTCCAGCCACATTTAGTTTGATAAAAAAAACACAAGATTGAGATGTACAGAATGTTCCAGATGTTAAGCCACCTGATAAAACAAATAGCAGGTGTCTGACACATTCTTCCATACTGAGACACAGCAACAAAACAGACACAAGTCAGTCAGAGATGGGACATCTAGACATGAAACAGTAAAGGGGCTGGGAACAGGTGGAGGGAGGACGGGTGGGAGCTGTTACTGGATGTCTGATAATGTGACTAAGATGCACATTCCACAGTCTCTTTGTTCTGAGTCTCAGTAGGATAATGTTTTTCCTCAGTAGGGGGAATGTGTGTATGTGTGTGGCCATTCTGTAAGACTTAATTTTTGCACTTTTGCACATTTGACAGCATGTAAAACCTTAGATGCTAGACATGTAAAACTCAGGTACTAAAAATGATGCAGACAAATGTGTGTGTGTGGTTGGGGGAGGTTGTTAATGCTTCAATATCACCTTTGCAACATTTAAAACACACCCACACATTTTTAAACATTTGTTAGGGTGTCCCGAGCGTTGCTGTGTAGTTGTTAAGGTGTTGCTGAGGGGTTGTTAGTATATTTATATGCAGTTGCTAGTTGCCAGGGCGTTGCTGTGTGGTTGCTAAGGTGCTCTGAGTGGTTGTGATTGTGTTCATGTCCAGTTGCTAGGATGTTCTGGGTGGTTGCTAGGTGCTTACTCACTGGCTCAAGTCTCTATGATATTCTAGTCCCTAGATATGTCTTGAGTGTTAACTTAGAAAAGTAATAGCACAGTTTTCTTCAGTTTTCCGAGAAATCAGACACGTTACGTGTCAAAGTTTAATACTTTGGGTGAGGGGTTTGTACAAAGAGCAAATTCGAGCATGGAAAATCACACGGCAATTAGTGTGAAAAATTCCCCTTCTTACATAAACATGCTCCAAGAATACATTCCCAAGGCAGCAGGAAACAACTTTCCCCTTCATATGTCTTTTAACTGCATCTTCCCTGTCTCTCCTGCCAAGTCCTTGTGAATTTTACACACCACATTGCACAATTGTGCAAATACAGCTGCTTGTCTTTTGTAACAACAGCGAAGAGGCACAGACTCATTAATAATGTCCAGTGTACAGAGACTGAGCTTGTACAATCAGCCAAGCAGAGGAGGGGTGGAGCTGTAAAGTGGCAACACTTAGTGAATGAAAAGATCCAGTGTATATCTCTCAAAAGGACCACAGCAGCTCTGTCACACTCAGTAGCTTCTAAATTAGGGTGAATTGTATGTGTGTGTGCAATGAAAATATAGATGGATTTATGACTGGGGAATATTTTCTGACGTGCTAAATGATGAATTATCAGCACACTAGGAATGAGTTTTCATGTTTGTCTGTGACATTTAGGCAGAGAGTGGCATCTTCACCATGTCTGAATTCCTCTTTTTTCATGAGGCCATAAAAAGCATGTTAGATGATTCAGTGTTGGATTTGTATAACTGAAACCACAGAGATTTATTACCCAGCATTCTTTGCAGCAGGGCCGAGGGGCACTTCGTAGGAACATGGTTGACACCCCCTTTAGTCATTTTATTGAAAAGACTTACTGTTCGGTTCCTCACAGTGACAACAGGCAAACTTTGTGCTATCCTAAGCACCTCCACTGATCTTACTGTCAGTCTTTATGAGGCAAACTGGATTTGAAACAGTTTCTAAAGAAAATATGTGTAGTTATAAGGCGCTGTGGATGATTTCTGAGTGTTTCTTAGCGTGTTGCTGTGTAGTTGCTAGGATGTTGCTAAGTAGTTAGTAGGTTGTTCTGGGTGGTTGCTAGGTAGTTGCCTACTGATCCAAGCCCTCAAAGTCTTTATAATGTTATATAATGGGCAGTCATGGCCTAATGGTTGGAGACGGACTTGTAACCCAAAAGCTGCATGTTCTGTTCCCAGATAGTAATTCAGTTGCCCTTGAGCAAGGCACCTTTCACCCCATTGCTTCCCCCGATGCCACTGCCTTGAGGGTGTGTGTATTCACAACTTGCAGTGTGTGGGTGTTCACTACTAACCAGTATGGGTTAAAAGCAGGGATTACATTTCAAGTGTGGGTTACCATACCTTGACCCTTTATTTTCACTTCATATAATGTATGTAGATATGACTCAGGTTTCTTCCATAATGTATATATAACTGAAAAATAATAGCACATTTAGATTAGAAGAGGTTATGCACAGAAATGTAATACTTAGTATTAGGAGTTTCAGATCCCTAATCCCAATAGAAATATTGGTGTTTGAGTTAACAAGTGCCACAAAAGGGAAATTTTAATTGTGTCATTTTGAGAAACATCAAAACAACCACAACCTAAAAAACCTCTATTTGACTTTAACAATCACGCAATCGTAATGAAGCAACATGGGGACCCTTCAAAATCAGCCAATATGATCTGGCAACCCTACTGACCTGTCTGTCCTCTCTCTCTCCATTGATCATGTCTCTCACTGTGGCCAAACAAATACCTCATGTGTTTGTGGAGAACTGCACAGTTGTATGAAAGTGGATGGATAGTGTGAAGCCATGTATCAGAAGCATGTCTCTGTATTTGTTTTTAGAAGTGGTCTGAAAACTTTACAAATGCTATCAGTCAAGTTAATATGTTGTGGGTGTGTGTGTGTGTG
>JAZGTJ010011770.1:0-16559 GCA_036877575.1 Botia almorhae
AAAATCACTGCCTTCCCAGCATGCAATGGGACAGAGATTAATATTGGTGATGGCCACAGAGGGTTTTCCATGCTAGTTTTGCTAGATACCATATACAGATTGGATTTCACTACTGACATGTTAAAATCTGTACAGATTATTAGCAAATACTGGGTAGCGCACACACAATATATGTTGACAAAAAATTGGAATTACTACCCTTCATATATTACAGTCTTTTGTAAATATCAACTGGCTCAGAATTTTAAGGCCGAGCACAGACTTGCCTAAAATCGTTTTTCAAATCGGGTAATGTAATCCAGCCTTACATCCCCAACACACTGCCTAAAAAGCTTAGCCAGCCCTCTTTAGATCTTTAGAATGCTTTTCTGCTGCTCACAATACCCGTTTAAAGTTGCTGTTTATCGTACTGTTTACTAAAATGCACATCTTGAGGAGTCACACATCTGTGTACCAACTGATGGATGATGTGAGGTCTGAAGTCGTGCTGTGGTGCGAGAATGAAAACCATGCTTGTGCGTGTGAGCGCACGGTAATGATTTTTCATTGAAGGTCACGTTACTAAATTGTACGAATATAAAGTGGAAAATAACAGCTCTTTACCCTTTACTGGGTCTTTTTTAGTCTTTCTTCATCCTCTGGAACAAGACGACTCCCTTCGAATTGTGATCGCTGGGTTTATTTGTTTCGCAGAGCTGATCACTTTCTTGATGTTAAGATTTAAGGTGGTGTGTGTGTGTGTGTGTGTGTGTGTGTTTGAATATGTGTTTTCCGAGGACACGCGTATAATGACAATGTAAACGTGGTATATGGGGACACAGAAAACAAATAGCTTTAAAAAAACATACTAAAGGATTTTTTGTTAATTAAAAAATGCCAAATATTTTCTGTGAGGGTTAGGTTTAGGGGTAGGGTTAGATGACTAAAATATACAGTTTGTCGGTATATAAT
The DNA here is from genome assembly GCA_036877575.1 of Botia almorhae. NCBI lineage: Eukaryota > Metazoa > Chordata > Actinopteri > Cypriniformes > Botiidae > Botia > Botia almorhae. The sequence continues at coordinate 952 of JAZGTJ010011770.1, forward strand.
CCATTACGTCTATGGAGAGTCATCATAAACCACCCTTGCTAACGTGTGTGTGTCTTTTCAGAAGCCCATCATTTGTTTTGGCATTCTCAGTGAGGGGGATTACTCTGTTTACCCTTGTCTTTATGCAGACATTGAGCTCGCATGGTCTGTTGAACATAAACCTTTCTTCCTTCAAATTCAGCACCAGGCCTCTCATCTCCATTAACAGCAGTTGTTTTCGTAAGTCCTAAGTGCTAATTCTTGTTAATTCCTCCATTTGGGTCAGCAGTGTGATTCCTAGGCCAGATACTGCCTGAGGATGTTGTGCTTTCCTGGTCATAAACAGTGACATTGACTCACAGGGGGGTCTGCACTTCGCCATGTGTGAGATTGCGGTCGGCTGTGTTTGAAATGGCGAAGGGAAGCTCATGCATTTTAATGTCTCATGGCGTCAGGCAAGAGAGAAGGAATGGAAAAGAAAAATAACATTAAAGAAAGTTACACTAACATTACTACAAATTATTATATACAACATTAAGTTGTTAGTGAAACGTTTTAAAAAGTCTAAATTAACATTCTAATAACCAAGCAATATAACGTCTAAAAAAAGTTTAAATTTTTTTAATTAAAAAAAATTTAATTTCTTACATTCAAAATAACATTTTTCTCCTCAAAATGTTGAAAGATTGTGTCTGACTGAAATTGTATATTCATCAGTGGACCCATCTGCGTGCAAAGTTTTCTTAACTTTTGGTCGAATGAGTCAAGTCAACTTTATTTATATAGCGCTTTTTACAAATTTTCATTGTTTCAAAGCAGCTGTTCATGAATAATATCTTTAAAACCGTTTTCTTTAATATTGCATATTCCACTACACCTGCAGTAAGACACTGTCTGATGTCTTAACATAAGGGATAATGACTGAGCATCGCTTTTGCCAACAATTGCATTTTCCATCTAGGTTCTTGCAAGTCAATGGATTTGTGCCATAAACTCAAGAGGCCTTTATGCTTTAATGTAAAGCTATGCTCTGACAGACCAGAACCTAGATGGATGAGTGTTCTCCGTTTAGACTGTAGAAATCTGCTTTGAGAGCTGAGACTGACTTATCTCAGAGCCTTGAACTTATCACAGCTTTGGCAATGTGTAATGACGATAATGTCATACCATAACAAGAACCTACTGACTTCATTTGGCCTATTAAAACGAATGAGACACCACCACTATTCGAAATACCTTGTAGCCCAGTTTCTCTCCAGATGCTCCCTCTTGTTTAGTGTTGCATACACACGACAATTGACCAGTTGCTTGGCTTGGATGCAGCCCCACAATGAATGTGTTCGGCTGCCTTTTTCTTTCCACACCACTGCTAGAACCTGCAAATGATTGAGTTTATTAGCCTTGTCAGTCAACAGCAGAGAAGCGCATGTTTCGCTTCAACTGGTTCATGCTTTGGCATAAATGGGAGATTCACAACACGAGCGTCTTGTGCCTGCAGATGGATGATGAAGCTGCACTCTAGCGCTGGTTCTAGATCGTGTTGGCAGCAATAGCTGTTGGACAGTGTTGAATGGTAACCCAGCTGACAATTTAAGGTTGTAAGAACGTTTCCCTAACATTTCCATTAAGTAACAAAAAATGTTGGTTATTTTGAAGGTTCTCGGAATTTCTTACAGGAAAGCCAATGATCTGAGAATGTTCCCTGCTAAATGGCAAGGTGTTTGGATACGTTAAGGGTAGGAATATTCTTTTCCATAAGGTTCTGTTATCTGAGGGTTGAAGGAGAAATGCTGGTCTGGAACTCGGACTGCTGTCGGCACCATACGGTCTTGGCAGTGTGGTGATGTGAAGCCGGCTGGCCCTGGTTTTAGTTGAGTAAAGGGAGCCATTTGGCTTCTGTCACGATACTTTCACACACAAGTAATTCAATCTAAAAGCAGGGTGGTTGCTGATTTACCATGTAGATGTGTATATACTGACCACGACACCTTCTCGGGTTTGTTGGGCTGCCCAGTGTCATGGCTGCTACAGTCCAGATTTCATGAGTAAGAACAATTCTTTGGCTTTGCAGTTAGCGGAGTGCAGAGGCTTTACACCAGCCATGACTCGGCAGAGCAGATTACATGACTGGTTTGAAAAACACTTGGTAAATTGGAGCGTTATCGCCTACCCAACTAACAATTTTAGGTTCTAACATTCCTGTTAAATAAAAAGTGATTTTAAATGTTCTAGGAATGTCCAGTTAAAATGTCCGATGTTTTAAACTTTTTGTAATGTTTTTAAAACTTTCAGCTAACTCTTAAAAATAACATTTTTCATATGTATGGACTTGTTGAACTTTGCTGTGTAAGGTTTTCTCCCATCTGGTGTACTGGCTGTATCAGAACTCTTGAAAACGTTGTACAAAAATATTATTTTGCCGTCCCTATATCTTCTAAATGTTATGCTTTTTCCAATAATCATGCAAATCTTCTCACATTATACGTTTTTTATTTATGTCAGTCTATATGATGTAATATTCAACTATTTGAACTGTGTGTTTAATGTGTAACGGTAGAATATTTGCAATGAATCACAAAAGCAAAGTGGGAGTGTTTTTATATATTTTGCAGTGCATAATTATTGTAACAACAACAAAAAGACAGTAAATTAGAACATTTCTCTGCGTTCTTGAATTCGCAAGGAGGGGTGAGCCAGACTTCAGCAAACAGGATGTGAGGTACAAAAAATATCAGCTGCATTATGCTAGGATATGAAAAGACTACGAGAGCTGTGTTTTCTTTTGCTTAGAATTCTGATCCGTGTGGGTGGCAGAAAATCTTATTCTTGGCCACAAGTTAATAACCTGTGTCTATAACCTTTGTCATTTCCTTGTGGAACATTGTCAGATGCGCATTGACTCATTTAAAGCATAGTCTAAGAGGTTTCCATAACAAAGCTTTTCTTTTGACATATGATGCTTTGACATTCAACAGCTTCTCTGTTTCCATCACAGTGCTCCTCATAGACCGTTCCACAAAGACTGCTCCTCACCAGGTGCTCCACAAAGAAAAGCGGTTGTTTCTTATTAAGAGAGCTTCACAAATAAGCCAACCTTACAGAGTTTGGTAAGGACCTTACAGGACTCTTTTCATCCACAGAAGAGCATAACATAAACACTTCATGTTCCATGTTGGGGTGGACAATAAGCCAGAGTTGATGGACATCTTGAATTCTTCATTGTTTTCCTCTTACTAAATACGGAACTAACACGCCACAGAATTTTCTCATTCGCATACATTCAGTTCCAGACACTGTGTTGTGTTACTGTGGTAAAGTTTTCAAACTGTTAAGTTTACTAAAGGTTCTGTGTAGGTTCTGTGTTTACCAAGTGATCCAAGAGTTACTGAAGACACCTCTTAGGAAGGAAAGTGCTGGGTTGTATATGAGCAAAAGAGCTTGTTACAGTGGACAGGGTAGCTTGCTGTGATTCCCAGCCTTGTTGGGATGCACAATAAACCACAGTTGGACATCATGAATTCCTCACCGTTTTAGAATATTTATAAATAGAACCTTTTTTCCTTAAAGGGGAACCATCATGAATTACGGCCTGCATAGTCTCCATGATTCTGTTGAATCTTGGGTACTGTGTCTAAACACGCAGAATCTGAATCAGCCCTTCACATCACGGGAAGAATTCACCTAGAAAGCAAGTGTTCTGGCTGACTGCTATCTACAGCAGAATGAAAGCAAACAAGGGTGATAGTAAGCAGGAAAGGAAGAAGTAGATATATCTACTTTTTTGTATGGCTGAGAACACTGGGCATCAAGATGTCTCTCAGAGGAAGTGGGCTTGTAAAACAAGAAACCTTTTATACTGCGTACTCTTGTGTGTATATATATATATATATATTTTTAAAGGTGGGAATTCAAGATGTTGAGGATACGGTTTGATTCAGTTTATACTTGGTAGTACTGGTCTTGAGTGATCGGATCAGAAGGGGACATAAATGCAAGTGTAAATGGGTTTGTGATCGGATCAGCCAAATTTAGTTTCAAACTAGTCAAAGCCACATTGCATTTGTAGTGCAAACGCTAATCCACAATTTTCCCCCCAAACAGCAACAAAGAACCCTGTGTAAGAGCCATCCATTGTGCTAAAACAAGGTTTTGCCAGTTGGGTGTGGCTTTAGGAAAAAACATCATAACTGAAAATTTGTATGTAATTGGCTAAACATTATATTGTGCTGTGTTTTAAAGGAGTGTTCCAATCAGAGTCATGCTTGCAGTGATATTGAAAGTATATTTTGAAGCAATACAATTCCGTCACAAGTGGTCACAGAAGATGCATTTAAGATGGATGGACTTGGATGGACACCTGTGATTAAATCACTCAAGATTTCAATAACTGGTGTAAATGGGGTCATTAGGAACCACCTATCAGATTGTCTTAGGAACACCCAAACTGCTAATTAGAGCTGAAAAACATCCTTCAGTCCAGGTTATAGGGTTGAGCCCTGGTTCAGTGCATCAATGTAAATCCGGACAGATCTTTCCTCATGCATATGTAAGCACATCCTGAGAAGGAAGCTTGGCTGAGTGTCAGGGGAGCACTACAAAAGATTGGTGCTTGACAAGAGGCTGAGCTCCCTGCCAGCCAGAAGGGTTACAAAGTGAAACCAAGGGCCTCCGTGATGTTTGCTAAGATCTAACGCTGTTCTCTAAAGCACGGTTTACATTTCATTCAGCTGAAAAATACGTAGCCTTTTCTTAACCACTGTCCACTATCGTTCCATTTTCTTTCTTTTTTAATTCTGAAAGTTCTGCCATTTGGTCGAAGTATGTTTACCAGAGGAAATGATGTGGTCTAATAGGATTATTAGTTGGTTTGTTCCACAAGGCTCTGTTCCAGGCAAGATCACCCCTCTGGGCTTGTTTCCTTGCAGAGGGATCAAGAAAGGGGTTTCTTGGGCTACCACTCGACTGGTAGAGTTTCCATTCAATTCACCATCCTGCTTGTGTCAGGGCAAAGCATGCAAGAGACGTTCCCAACATCAGACGCATGTATTTCTTTTGAGAGTTCTGGAGAATTGCCGTCACATAAATAAACTCCACTGAAGAATATGGGATGTTATGACAAACTGTAGAAGATTGTTTTTATTTTAGGGCTGCACAAATGGATTTTATTTTACATTTTTGGGTCGAGTTACATCACACATTCTTTTAGATTTTCTTTTGCAACACGATATTTAATAATACACCAAATTCACACAACTGTTCCTGCTGCAGAGGAAGCTCTATGAACTGAAGTCGTTCTGCTTGGGTCCAGGTTAAGCATTTATTTCTGGGTGGGGGAATTTAGTTTTGCCCATTTCATGCTAAGGGCAAGTGTAAATGCCCCTCAAGATACATAAGAGGCTGATGACAATCAGATCACCTTCCTTCACCTAAATGAAATCTAAAGGCAGGGTAGGGAATTTGATTTATATATCTTCTGCGGAAGGTGCAGGGCCATACAGTATTAAGCCAATCATTGCATATTTTGTCCAAATGCAGTGATGTCCTACCTGCCTGTCAAACTATGTATGTGTTCATGTGTTGGAGGAGACTGGAGTTTGGAGAGCACTCTGAAGGGAGGGTGGGATCTAACACTTTCAAAGCTACCTTGTTATTGTTGGCGTCTCCTAAATGACCTACCCTACTACCTTTAACATACAGACATTTGGGTACTTTGCAATCCACATGTGAGTGAGCAATAATAGTTGAGCATTAGCTGCTTAGCATTAGAATCATCACAGAATTTGTATATTAAAAAAAATATTTCATATTTACTTACAAGGAAACTTCAAGTTATGGATCTGTCAAGTTATGTTGCTGTTATCACACATTTGTATCCCAGGGTAAATGATCAGATTAAAGTGCATGAAGTGACTAATTGTGAATAAAATGGATGATGCTTTTTTTGGATGCTTGTGGGGGATCGTGATTGTCAGTGGGGGTTAGAAGGGGAGTTCTTGTTCTCCTCACAAACTGGCTTTTTATGGTTGTCAGGAGGTTCCTCTTTAGTCATGTTTACTGCCATTGTTTAAATAGGAACACAATTAGCACAGAGATGACAGCAAAGCCCCATCAGTGCTGATCAGGATGTATTGAGCTTCCTGCTCTTTATTTTACGAACACTCACAAACACACCCATAAAATCAGGCTTAAATTGTCCCGGCCTCATGGTCACAGTGGTTAACATAAAGCTCTGAATTATGGGTAAAGCAGGCAAACAGTGAGTACTGCTGAAACACACCCAGTACCACAAGAGCAGCCCTGATAAAAGCACAGTACCTCCAAACACAGGTATTACTGGAACTTGCACCTGTTGCAGAGCAGGCCCATCCTATACAGTTTTGTGGTATACTTAAACATGACTGCTGTATATTTGGTAATAAAAGTAAAGAACAGAAGGGTAGGAAGTCACATGATGGTTAAGACCTCATGAGTGATTATCGATGTCATTACAAAATTACATTTTGACAGTAATTGTGTGTAATTGCATTAAAGTTCAAATGGCAATTTCTGATTTTCTGCAATATCTTTTATTACAAAACGCCTTATTTTACCTGAAACTCGTTTTTCAAAGATATTTTTGTAAACAGTGTGTGCTTTCGTTTAAATGGGCATGTGGCTTCTGTTTATGCTTTAAAATTTCATGATTTTACATTTGTAACTAAATGTAAATTCCTAAGTAAACTTAAGCTTTTTGTTTTTTTTGTGAGATATGAAGTGATTGTGGGGACGGGGGTCGGTCAGCTCGCAGGCTCGCGCACATTGGAACAAGGATCCTAAACGTGGTCATTCTCAGCGCAGCAGCTGCGTCTATTCTTTGAGAGGCCTTGGTGCAGACATCCTCTATTGTAACACAGGGCCATATTGTCCCCTTTCAACTGGCCCTTCATAAACAGCCAGGTGTGAGCTCTCTCAGAGGGCCAGCAAGAGATGGCTGCTAGCACTGGGACTTCTATTTTCATGCGAATGCCCCCCTCGTGTTCATCAGAAGAGAGGTCTTATAAACATTATAAATAACCAGCAGTGTGATAAAGCCCTGGACTTGAGTCAGTTGTTGTTTAGCGGTTATGCTGTGTTGTAATTATTTCCTCTGGAAGTGGAAAGGGTGCTGAAGGTTAAATTAAGAAGCTTCCTGCCAGTCACAAATTGCCAAACCGTTGTCGCTTCCTCTCCTCGAAGGCTAAAATTACAATTAAAAAGCCATAGTGTTTTTTCCACCAGAAATGTGCTTGTATGCCAGTAGGCTATAGATTGCCTGTGTAGTTCTGTGTGTGTGTGGTCCAGTTGCTCTCCAACACACACACACACACACTTCCATCTGCATACTTTATTACTCATGGATTTGCACACCAATATTGTGAATCATCTACATGGAATATTTTGACAGAATCGCCTCATTCAGAACATCCACAGTAATTGCGTATTCACATCTGCAGACATCCAAACAAATGTAATTCTGGGTCATATTACATACAATTTGAACTGCAATAAACAGTCATCTGCTCTTAAGTCATACATTTAGCTGCAGGGTTTTCATGTCTTCTCATCACTGCCCTAAGCCACCTCTGGGGTCATAYAGAGGGTGGTGCTATCTAGATGACTATACGCCCAACACGCAGCAAAACGTGAATCTCTGAAGACCTTCTGGCGGCATGCTTTCAGGGATTATACTTAAGCAGCTGTTTCAGGATGTTGAAGCGCAGACAGGGCCTCCTCATATAAGGATTTGCTCCTCTGTCTTCCATCTTTTTACCCCCGGGCCTGAGAGGATTAAACTGAGCTTCCGGACAGAGACCTTTATTTGCCCAGGATGAGCGAGCTGCAGGAAGAAACCGCTGTTTAATGATTCCTGAAGATGAAAATTTAATCTGGTGCTGTTTGCTTCCTGTATGGAAAGAAATGTTATCAGTACTATCTATTGTTGTTGCTGCTGCTACTAAAACGTGGAAATAAGGTTATAGAAATGAATGTTTAATCATATGAATTAGAGTAACTGAAGTGGTGTGTATTACAGCCCAGTCTGTGGTAGGCTTATAAAGAAAACACAGAGGATAGGAGAATTATGAAAAGGGGAATTGTGGGTCATTAAACCTGTATCCATTAGCCCAGTGTCATGTCTGTCAACCTGCTGATGTGTGATTTCAAACAAAGTGCAAAGATGCCCGTGTTTTCCCCTCTCTTCTGTCTCTTGTCGCCTCTCTTAGGGGTCTTACCCAAACGTCTGTCATAAGTACTAGATTTGTACTGGTCTGCTTTTCAGCTGAACCCCTTTAGAGGCGCAAGACTTTGAACTTGTCGCTTTCCATTTAAGTAGGTTTAAGTCTACCTGTGATAGTTGTGGGTTGTAAGGTATTGAAGTTTATTTGTACTTATGTTTATAAGGCAAGAATAACAACTGTTGGCAACAAATCAATAAAATTGAATAGATTCCTGTGCATATCTTTGGCATTCAGATTCCTCCAGAAGGCTTGTTTTGTTTGTTTGTTTTCATTTTTAACTAAAACACCCTTGTCACAAATTGAAAGGAGTATGCCAATATGGTTGGCGAGAAGTGCCTCCAAAGATCTCTGTCCCGGGGTCATGATTTGGCCGTGTTATATGTATTTGCCACAGTTTTCAGATGGCTTACTTTCAGGTTATGGCTCACTCCTAGAGTCCTAAAAGATGGGAGGTTTCTTGCCCTGGAGGAATTCCTTTTGGTCTGTCCTCTTTCCACTCTGACAATGCACCGATTCAAAGCCCTGTTCTGTAGGAGATAGCGGTTCACACTAACGACCCTCACATGAGGTGCCTTTTCTGCACTGGAGGAATGTTTTCAGTATCTCTGTCTCTCTGTTGCAGCTGCTGCCCATCTGCTATAAATGCAAGATTAGTAGCGCTTTATTCTTACATGTGGGGCTCCCACGGGCTAATAATTTACACATGCTGTCATGCCACACTGTGCTTTACTGTTTCTCGTGTGCTGAGATGCTGAGCAGCGACAGGGCCTGAGGGCACTAAAGGATCTTGGGATTCCTGAGTGCCACAGAGCATGCTGAGGTATACAAACCCCAGGACAGTCTGGTGTGGAAGATGGCCCATCCATTCCACTTAACACATCACTGTCATCGTTCATCAAGACAATGGCTTTCATATGTCACCTTGGTGTGAAGATGAATCAACCAGTCCTGATAGAAAGTCTGGTGGAAGGTTCTAAGAGCATTGCACAAATAATGGATAATTGCTTTCACTTTACCCACAAAGTACCTCATGCTGTTGCCCTCGTGTGTGTGTGTTTGGGCTTCGGGGTTTGATTTTTATAGCATTATCCAATTTTATAGAAATTAACCTCAGTGGGTCATCTGGTCTCCTGGATTGCAGATGTGCACTTCTGCCAAAATTTAAGGGAATGTCATGTTATAAATTAACAGATTTACATGGCTTGGCTGTGCTAATACGTTTCAGCAATGCCAATATACTAAACCATGCAGAAAGTTTCTGGCTCGGTGAGATGGAGGGGCCCATATTGCTGAACAGATGATGTTTCTGATAAAGACTACAGAGGAAATGACTTTTATATTTGGTTTCAAGCTCTACGACAGCGAGGGCTTGTGAAACCAATACACTGTTTGAAATGTTTGGTCACACTCTGTCCGTGCATCACCTTTGCCTGATTGCTCATGACAGCCATGTAGCTTAGCAGCTAAAGTAACACTTTCTTTTGACAGTTGTTTCATCTTAAAGCTGAAAATTGTATTGCTTGGGGTCTGGAGGCATTTATGGATACTTTTGTCGAAGAACGTTCTTGACACATGCTCCGTTTTACTAGAACGAATCCGCTGAGTGGTCAGTCCTACACATGCTGACAATTAGCTTGATGTTAGCTGTCCCTGATCTGAAAGGCAGGATTATTTTGTCAAGAATTAAAAATGTGAAATTCAGTGCAATTGAGTCTTAGCTAAGCAATTTAACTACTGTTACTCCATGTAGATCTCTGGAGAAATTACACACTTTTCATCTGTTATTGGTAGTTATTTGGTTCCAGTGAGGCATGAATCCCCCTTCTGCTCTTTGTAAAAATGATTGAGACTGATACACAGGTAGTAGTTCAATGTCATTTTGACAGTGGGTAAACACAACTGCTTTGTAGTTTTAAAGAGAAATTACTTAGATTTAAGTCTCAATAATTGAAGTTCCTCCCCATAGTTATTGGTTGATTAGAGACGGTTTCACATGACACTTCCCTGTGTAGTGTTAATTGCGTTAACTGCAACTAGCTTTGATGTAGAATTTTAAATACCCTGTTAAGAACGAGGCTAACAATGACGACAGTGTCTGGGAAATCGGAAATTCTTGAATGCAATTAGTTTGCAATTAGCATGATTGTTTATCTTTTAACTGATGAATGACATTCTATGATGTGTAGAATTCAGTCAGGTCTAAAGTGTAAACTGCTTTTGCATTGAGATTCATAGTGTGTTTGAAGCCTGAGCTTCGCTGTCGCATGTGTATTGATGATGAAGACGTAGATATTTCAGGATAGTGGTGAGGTCAAAGCATTAGGCAGCTGACTCTGTACAGTCTTTGATCCAGAGCGCGGCTGCATTGCACACGTGCTATTGGCGGTCAGAGCCATGGAAGACAACACCATGAATGTCAGATATGTTTAGAGCTGTAGCTCCCCATTGCTCACACTTGCTCCTGCATGGATTCTTGCTTCCTTTGGCCCAAAGATACCAGATCTCATCCAAGTGTAAGGAATGAGACAAATGAACTAAGTTAGCCCCTTGCGCGCACACACACATACACACACACCATTTTTTGATTGCACCTGTGAGCTTCATTTAGGGCTATAGATGGCAGGGGTTAATTCCTGCTGGGTTTGTTCCCTGTGTCCCTCACTGTTCTCTCTTTTGTGTGTTGGATGGGGGAAACCCTTTTTAGTTAACCCCTCTCTACAGCCTAAGTGACCTCCTGCAGGGACTTCAGGCTTATTTGACAGAAGAGTTCATGGTGTCCTAATCTAGAGACCTTAAACTCCTTCCAAAGATAATGCGTTTTATAGATGTTTCTTTGCCCTTTGCCTAATGGGTTTGGTTGATGTAAGCCTGTTTACATTCTCTCATCTGTTTGTTAACTCCTGTCAGATGAACCAAAGTACAGTATTTGAAGACTACACCTGCTTGATATTTACACATGCATTTCACAGATGCTTTTATCCAAAGAGACTTACAATTGATACATTTTTATCAGGGAACACTCCTTGGGATTCGAACCCACAACCTTTGCACGGCTGACACAATGCTCTACCAGCTGAGCAGGAATACTGTGAGCTTTGGGTTTGAAGCGTAAGAGCTTTGAGCTTTCAGTGAAATCCACTGAAGAAGAATAGGGTGGTTTACTCCTGCCCACCCTCAAAGGATTTTAGAATTATCTGTGGTAGGAGGTGGGGGGAGCTGGGTTTGGGGTTTGAGGTGCGGCATGTGAGTTGTGAGGGGGTGGGGTTGCACTGTGAATTCAGTCAATTTAATTTCAGTCCCTGTTCTCTAAACCTCATGTGAACCAAGACCGGGGGTTTCACATACCCCTGATGAAAATATCCTTTGTTGCTTTTAATCTAATATCCTGTGCATTTAAACAGCAGTGAAAATGAATAACCTGCTAAAAAAGTGGAAGTATCTTTTTTCAGTAGTTCCGCTGAATGTGCCGGCCGGGAAATGGATCAGGCCAGACTGAATGAGAGCATGCAAATGGCGTTAAGACACAATGAATGTATTTGCTGAAAGTTTGTGCCTTGTTGTACTGGCAGCCCTTGAAACCAGGCTTGGTTTGATTACATGCTGGATGGGTACAAGGAAAAATCTTACAGACGTGTTGAGTGCTATCAAACCTGAGTCACCCTGTTCTTTCCATTTGTGAGTATTAAATACATAATGTTGAAACTCGTGTTTTGCCATCTGCTGGTTCTTATCAGCCTCTCCAGCTTCCCCTGAAACTGTCACCCGTGTGGCACCTCTCCAAGATAGCCGTAACTTGTGCTGGAAAGGCAAGACTGTTTTGGTTTAAGGGATTGATTTTGGCATTAATGGATTAAAACAGTGTCTAATCTACTTCACTGTGGCTATCCGAGTAGGGTACGTGATGACGAACTCTCTGTTTGTTTGATTTTTGGACTGCCGAGTGGTTTGTCAAGACTGAAGATTGATCAGTGTTTGAGTTTGGTCTGGCCTAACAGAAACTTTTACTAGGTGTGAAAGCAGCTTTAAGGAATGCTAATAGGTCACTTAGCAGCCTTTGTTTTCATTTCCTTAGCTGATGAACTTAGTTGCTAAGATAGCACAGAGCCATGATGAGAACGTTTATTGAGCTGCGGGTTTGATAAAAGACAAGCCACTTTCTGTTGACGTTCAGCTAACACGAAGATGAAATGATTAGTCGTTTCCATTGTCAGTGTGTCAAAACATGGCCTGTTTTTCCGAAAGTCTTGATGGTTAAAACAAATGTTTCTGGTGTTTCCTGGTAAAACTCGACAGGGAAAATGTTATGCACATTGAATTATTTAGTTTGGCTTTAGGGGTAATTATAATGAACTACTTAATCGCTACAGCAACATAGATGGAGGTAACAGAATAGAAATGAACGATGCTAGTACTCATGGTCCTCGTTCTTATCTCTGAAAAAATCTCTCCTGCCTAACTTAAGGCAATAGATTGGGACAGGAATGCTTTAGAGACAGCTGAAGATTTATAATGGGGAGGTGTGAGCTGCACAGATCTAGCAGTTTGGTGCAAACAACCTTTTTGGTCTACATCAGCCTTTTATTTAAACACACTCAAAAGCAAGAAGGTTTTGAAACTGACACTAAAAGTGAATCACTGAGATTTTTTTAGGAACCCCAGGTTGAATGTATGAGTTTCCTGTCAGCTACAAGTGGCAACATAACTGTTCAGAGGCGCGGGCCCCTCCCAACCTGCTTTGAGCTTGCGAGCGCATACCGGCCCGCATTCTCGGTCCCCTCCCTCCCCTCTCCTCATCTCCTCCCTCTCTCCCACTCTCTCTAAATCTCAGGTTACTGTGGCTGGACTTTTTAGACATCTCCGCTAGTGTTTCCCTCATGTCCTGATCCCTGCCTCTAGCCTGGGAAGAGCCACCCAGTGCCCTTTCTGATTGGACTGAGTAGTTTGTCTTGACGCACCACTGTGCTGAGTGCTGGAAGACGTGTTTCAACAGATGGTTGGGGTTAGTGTGTGTCATCACATCGGAGAAAGGATTAGAGGAGGAAGGTTGTCTTCCAGGAGCAGTGTGGTCCTTTCAAACACACTGTTGACTTCATGAGCGGAAGAGCTCGAGAGAGAACAGCACGCTGAGAGAGATCAACTCTGTAAACAAGACTGACATTCTTATTCAGGTAGTAACTTATTTCTCACTTTTTCCCACTATTCTGTTTGTTTTTTCAGTGATACGATCTGGTGTTTTTAGTTGATCTGGATTAAATGGTTTTGGCTGTCTCTTATGTAAACTGAAGTGTGCTGACATGTTAGGTATTTTGAAAGGGTTTTCTGAATGAGAGATTGTAGTGATACTGTAGGCAGTGGAAGTGTGGACCTGCACTGCATTGTGGGGCTCTGCCAACTTTCTGTGATTTACAGCATAGCTTATTTTAGTTTTAGGAATTTGTGCTGGTTTTCAATTAACCATGGAATTGGACGTTGGCAACGTATGATGACGTTATCCTCATTCCGACACGTTCATTCAGTTAATGTTCCTGTCACAGTGAAAAGTTCCCGATGAAGACTGTGCCAGTGTGGTTCTCATGCCTTGACCTTTAAACCGCGCCAATTCTAAATTCCCTTTGATTTGTAATGACGTTAAATAGCTTGTGCGTTAAGCTAGATCTATTGCGACTATTCCCATGTTTTTTGTTGAACTCAGCTATATATTAGGTCACAGATTCAGTTTGAGACCAAGCCTACACGTTGTCAGAAAACTTGAGGACGCAAATAGTTTACATGATTGATGTCCCAGCTAACAGGTAACGTTCTCAGAATGTTGGCTAACATTCTATAAAATTATCAAAAACGTTCATGCAGGAATGCTAGTAGAACTCTTAATGGTATCAAAAATGTTATTTTTAAGATGTTGGGAAATGTTTTAAAAACGTTACAGAATTAAAGTTTGGATAAAGTTCTTATAACCAAGCAATAACATTAATACAGTCTTAAAAACTGGATGTTTTGAACATTCCTAGAACTTTAAGAATAACATTTGTAACATTTGTTACTTTATGGAAACGTTGGGGGAATGTTCTTACAATCTAAAATTGTTAGCAACAACACCGTATGCCTGCTCAGCAAATGTGTCATTTAAGGACATCTCCTGCACCAGCTGTCTGAGCTGTGACATGCATGTGAGTGGGGGGATGACTTTGAAAAAGTCACGCCACAAATTTCACTCAACTCCGGTCAACCAAAAACGGGAAAGCCTGCCAACAAAGCAGCAAGTAGAAGTTAGATGTCTAATATTAATATGTAGCTGCTGGGCTTGTATACAGCGTGAGGTGTTTGCTGAAGGGGCTGTAAGGGTGAGGAGGGTTACAAAAATGATGCCAGGAATGCCACAAAGCCAGAGTTGTGTGAATGATGTTTATTTACACACATTAATCAGCCATGTCAACATCACTCACTCACTCTCTCACTCGCACACCAAAATTCATTTGAGAAAACCACAAATACATCAGCATCACTGTTGAGATTTCACAATGAGGGCAGTCATTACCAGAGACGGCTACACGATTATGAAGGGACATGAATTTAAAAGCTGACAGATTTTTCTCTTCATTAAATACTTTATTACTGTAAATGTATAGTTATGCCTTTAACAGATTTATTCTTTGTGCTCTATCTTCATCTGTTTGAAAAATCATTTAAAACGTTTTTGGAAATGACCTTTTAATTGAGTCAATTAAATGCACATGTGGATTTGATTTAAAGTCAAGCTGTCAGTGTTTATATATTATATTGAAATATGTTATGTGTATGTATAGTATGCTTCCATATACTATGTATAGTATACATCAAGATCCTACATATATAGTATATTTGGTTACTTATGTAAAAGTATATTGATATTACATGTAATTGGGTGCTATAGATGAACTTGAAAAGCTCTGAAGTGTGTTTAAGGTTTCAAAGCCATGATTAGGTTCAGAAACACACAATACTTTTGACCCATTCTTGCATTGTGAACCATAACCTTGTCAATTAATTTTTTCATCAATCACTCGCTCCAAGCAGTTGAAGCAGCTGTAGCAAATAATTTTCACTTCCAGATCCTGAATCTGCCAACACTAATATTTTATCAGTAGCTGTTTGGCCTTTTGGAGAATTTGACCAGGGATCAGCTGTACTGTGACAATAAGACCACAGAAATAAAAGAGCAACATAAATTGTAAGCTGTGAGTGTGCGAGAAAACAAAGGAGTGTGTGTGTGAGAACGATGATGCTATAAAGATTAGTGACCAGATACGCGGCTAATCGGAAACATTCTCAGAATGTGACTAACGTTCTCTTAAAATTCTCTCTCATCAAAAAGTCTTGCAGTAACGTTAGTAGAAT
>JAZGTJ010011771.1:0-16557 GCA_036877575.1 Botia almorhae
AAGAGGAAGATGCGATATGCCAGACCCAACAATGCAGAAGAGCTGAAGGCCACTATCAGAGCAACCAGGGCTCTCATAACACCTGAGCAGTGCCACAGACTGACCGACTCCATGCCACGCCGCAGTGCTGCAGTAATTCAGGCAAAAGGAGCCCCAACTCAGTATTGAGTGCTGTACATGCTCATAGTTTTCAGATGGCAAAGATTTCTAAAAATCCTTTCTTTGTATTGGTCTTAAGTAATATTCTCACTTTCTGAGATACTGAATTTGGGGTTTTTATTAGTTGTCAGTTATAATCATCAAAATGAAAATAAACACTTGAAATATATCAGTCTGTGTGGAATGAATGTTGACATTATACAAGTTTCACTTCTTAAATGGAATTAGTGAAATAAATCAACTTTTTGAAGATTTTCTAATTATATGACCAGCACCTGTATATAAACTGTATTTATATGTATGTATATATGTACCGCTTTAAAAGAAATGTATTAAAGCTAACAGACTAATACAAGCCAATGAGATGTGACATCAGCAAGTCATTTGCCGTCATGCTTGAGGCTTCATATATATAATATATTTGCAAACATCAACATGAATTTGCTCATGAAATCTCATGCGTAATGTGTCTGTTTCCTGCTCAGATCAGAAATTATTCAGACTGCGCGTGTGTTCAGAGCCGACAGGTGATCACGTCGTCCGGCGGCGACCACGAGCTGCAGGTGGTGATCGTGAAAACGTACCTGAATGAGAACGGCTACGCGCTGGCGGGAAAGTGTGAACGCACCTGTGGAACACTCGTAACCTTCCTCATCTTCCTCTTCATCGTCACTCTCATTACCGCCTGTGGCCAGCCGTCCATCATCATCGTTACGCTCAGGTCCGCCTCACTCCACACCTTCAGCCATCATCTGTCTTCAGTGTGTGTGTCACTCATGTGTGTCTCTTGTGTGCAGGTCAGTGGAGGAGGGCGACAGGCCCTTCGCTTTAGGAGTGCAGTTCGTTCTTCTCAGGACTCTTGGTAGGACTAGCAGGATATTACAGAGTTTGATTGTTTTTGGCAGGGGATAAAACAGTGATAAATACTCAAGGCTAAACATGATGTTTACACCACAATGTTGTTAACCAAAAAACAGAAAACTACTGTTTTTACCCTTCAGCTACGACAAACTAGTTTTCCATGTGACAAGTCATCCCTCAGATTGTTGCTATTAATAAATCATGTAGTTTGTAGAGGTGTGATGTCACATTTCTGAGTGATTGGATAGATTTTCACTTGATGGATTTTCACTGGGCAAAAATCTGCCATATACTTACATTTAAGAAGAGACCTGAACCACATCTAGGGACTAGTGTATATCAGAGACTTGAAGGTGGGGTTGTTTTGACTTGGGTCAGTATGCAACAACCTCCCAGAACACCAGCAGTGGCCTAGCAACCACCCATCACACCTTCACACCTTGATGGTGTTTTCTGCATTGTTGACTACCACAAAACTTAATCAGTCAGCTGCTCAATCAGAGCACAATGAAAACAAGTTTCAATTTAATAAAATACAGTTTTCTCTCTCTCTCTCTCTCTCTCTCTCTCTCTCTCTCTCTCTCTCTCCAGCTTACATTCCCACTCCTATTTATTTTGGAGTTGTGATCGACACCACCTGCATGTTGTGGCAGCAGGACTGTGGCTTCCATGGATCCTGCTTGGAGTATGATGTCACTTCCCTTCGGTTTGTTTACTTTGGGCTGTCAGCGAGCCTGAAGTTCCTGGGCTTCCTCTTCATCTTCCTCACCTGGTGTTCTCTGAAGCGCTGCGAGGAGCAGACACTCACACACACGCACCCGCGTGCTGTTTCTCCTCTGGACACGGTGAGCCACCTCATCTGCCACGCTGGAGGTCACAAAGGCCACGCCCGCACACGCTCCTGTCCCGTCTCCCTGCCACGCCCACCTGAACACTCCCACGCTGCCATGCCAACTGGACATGCCCTTAGTCGTGGTAACAGTTACCCTGGCAATGGCCTAAAAGCAACAACTCCACCTATAAGATCTCTTGGGAAAGTGGGAGTCTGAGGAGCAGAACCATAAACACACACGACCAAACACGTACACATTTACACTTAAGCAAAGGCATGTAAACTCATACATCATACAGTTGTGAAGGGCCTTTTTTAAAAAAAAACATGTCACAGAAACGTCAAACAGATATCAGAGCAGTAAGTTCACACACAGTGATTAGTAATAACACTTCTTTTTTGGCACCATACCTCTGCAGGCTGAAAACCTCTCAGTCATCCTATATGAATGTACAGACAGTCATCTCCTCGTCCTGTACCGTCGTGTTTGTGCGCACACTCATCTACTCTGCTGCAAAGCAGATACAGTTACTTCTCTCTCATTCTCATATTCATTTTAAAAATAGCAAATGGAAAAGAGACCACATACTTTACTATGCGAACTCCTCCCACAGCACTGACCCCACCCAACAGGTAAGCCCCTCCCACCTAAAAAATTTTTTTACTACACCGACAGCATCTTTTCTGTCTTCTGCTCTTTTGTGTCAGTTATATTTCAGCTGTTTTTTCTCTTGTGTGGTCCAATAAACTTTAGACTTTTATTCTGACATTTTATCTGGCAGTGTTGTTTGCAAATTGCAACATTTGCTTTGCTTGTGCATCATATCAGTATATAACATATCAGTATGTAACATATCAGTGTTCATAATACCCCCCTCTTATGTTCTTTATCACATTTGATTTTGGTGATTGTCAGTCATCTGTGTAAATGACATTGTGGAATGAGTTGGGGACAAATGGTTACAATAATGTTATTTTAATGTTCTTTAAGTGTATAACTAATTTATATAAGATGTACATTAGTTATGCAGTAATACTAACAGTTACTACGTAAAAAAGTAGTGTGTACTTCTACAGTCAGCAATGAAAAATAATAAATGAGTCAAAATAATAATAACATGTATTAAATTATATTACTGTGGCTATGAAAGAAAACAGCAGTAACAGGAATTTATTTGAAGGTTTTGCGCTTTGAGAATCTCATTATTCTGCCACCAGTTGTTCTCTCGGAGCAACAGTTGCAGCGTGATTTCCTTTTGAACCAGCACTAGGTGCTTGTGCGCCTAAAAGCTACAATATATTATTAATATTATTATTATTATTTTGTTAAAAATAAAATTCAGTTATTGAGAAAGTAAATCACAGATCACAGTGTTCAAAACAGTTTTTTACCCTCTGATTTGCAACTAAGTTTATAATAATAATTTGTAATATATAGTTTCGTGTCTGATTTCACTGGACATTCACTTTGTCATTGCCTACAATTGATTACAGTGTATGTAATTAAACACTTTCTAAGCACTTACACACAATGCAGAATAACAGAACACATTAGATACGAAACATATTTTAATACAGTTTTAATACATTTTACAAGCGGCCTTTGCAACACTAAAGTGCAA
Organism: Botia almorhae; assembly: GCA_036877575.1. Taxonomy (NCBI): domain Eukaryota; kingdom Metazoa; phylum Chordata; class Actinopteri; order Cypriniformes; family Botiidae; genus Botia; species Botia almorhae. The sequence continues at coordinate 3,475 of JAZGTJ010011771.1, forward strand.
ACACATCAATTCAATTAATTGTTTGAAAACATTTGATCATGTGTTCTTTCTGTTACTCCTCACAAACTGCTTCATTCTCACTTTTTCTCTTCTTTTCACATGTTCTATCACTTCCCTGCAGTTTGTGGTAAATTGCTTATTTCAGTCCTCTTGGATACGAGTTGTTCCTTCTTCTGAAATTGGACCCTCCCTCTTGCTCTCAGTAACCACCTCTGTGTAGGTCACGTTTGGGCTTTGCTTCCAGCCTTTGGGCGGAGTCACCGCAGGCTCCGCCTCTGCACCCTCCTGGCCCTCAGCGACAGCGCGTTCTGTCTTCAGTTTGATGCGGAACGATTCTTTACTGGGCGCTTTCTTAGCGATGTTGTCTTTCAGCCGCTCTCCGCTCTGACGGATCTTCTCTCTTTGCTCAGGGGGCACGATCTTCTCACCAAAGTTGTTGATTTTGGTTCCGAGTGTTTGACCTGTTTTATTCAGGCTCTCTCTGGTTTTGTTGAGGTTCTCTCGGGTCTTCTCCCGAGTCTTGCTCATGTTCTCTTTGGAGAACGCAGCTTTAATGTTCTCAAGACCCTTTAACCCTGTCTGTTTTAGACGTGCCCCCCGAGATGACTCCGCCTCCTCTACCACCATGTACTCCTCATCAGATGATAGGTCAGCAGGAATGTCATATTCATCTGGCTCCACCTCCAGGTTAGCTAGTCCCGCCCCTTTGGGGGTCTTAGTGACAGCAACAGAGGGAACTTCAGTTTCATTCTGCAGTGGCAGACAGAAGACAGAGTGGAGATCATTATTCAGAAGGACAACACAGATTCCACACAGACATCTGCCTTTATACAACAGTGAATGGAGAAGATCTGTGGATTGAAGATGTGAATTGTGTGTGTATAGGTTTAATTTACAATAAAAGGAGAAAAGTGTGCTTATATGTTAAAAGGACTATACATGTTGTTCACTCATTTAGTGTCACCTGTTTACACCCATTGTCCCTGTAGAACATTCTTGTAGACTTGTTGTGATTACTGGAGTTAGAATGAATGTCTATGCATGTATATAATTCCGGGAGTAATTTAGAGTGAATTTTCAGCTGTGTGAGGCAGCTCTATTAGGAGAGCTCAGAACACACACAGACACTGTGTGACAGCCTCATTTATTATGCCACTGTTTCATTTCTACTTTGTTCAAATGCTACACTGTATTTTTGTTGTATTTATGTGAAAAATAAAATGAACTGAATTAATATTTCTGTACTTAAACCTGAAAACATGAAAAGCCAAAATCACACACATGCTGTGAAGTTATTGTTAAGGGAAGTGTGTGTGTGTACCTGGTAGATAACAACTCTGAACTTGTTGCGTGTCAGCAGCTCATCCTGTGTGGTTTCCACCTTCTTCACACGCACGTTCTGTTTCTCCACTCGTGAACGCACTTCTTTAACATGTGTGCTCACGCGACGGGCCTTCTGGAGCAGTTTGTCGACGGTGGTCGCCGTGGCACCGTGGTCGCGAGTCAGCTTGAGCAGTTCAGATTGGACGGCGCTGACCGAGTTTTCCAGCTGCTGCTGTCGCTCTTCCATGCGCTGCTGGCTCGCCTGGACACCATCGATGATTGTAGACACCCGTTCCAGCAAAGAGAGGATGGACAGAGCCGAGACAGGCTGCCCGGACTCATCCACAAATCCCAGCATGAGCTCACCTCTCTTCTCCATCTCTGACTGTCTTCAACACGTTCCTGATAGTAAAGCTAAAGGAGCAGAGTACAGGCCCGGTGTGACAGAAACTCCAGACTCCAGAAAGAGACCCTACTGGAATCTAACTAACTCCACCCTTGTGAACACACACATATATATGTATGCATGGATATAAATACAACTGAAAGGGGACACTAGGAAATTTTTTGTACCTGCATCACACAAGGGCTTAAAAGCCCCATTAATTCATACATTCTTAAGCTATGTGTGTTAGTGTAACTTTATCAGCTATAAAATATTCAAACAGAAGTGACACTAGCTAACAGTTGATCTCAAATAAAACTGTGTGTTTGGGGAAGGCATGCATGTACGATTAGAAGAATTTAATTTTAGAAATCAGCTCCCAGTGGCATACTGTCAACTCAACTAAAGCCAACAGCTGTGGCACACACACACACACACACACACACACACAGTGTTCACACACAAAGTTTATTGTCCTTGTTTTCACACCTTTGACCTTATGTTCAGGTGACCTGATATTAGAAACTGTTCCCCAACATCCACCTCGACTGAAAAAGGAACAAAAAAATAAAAACACAAAATTCATCAATGACCTAAATAATGTTTTGTGTTTTAAAGGTGGGGCAGGCAAATTTTAGAGAGGCTAACAATAGCAAACTAGCTTTTAAAGCATAAGACCCCGCCCTCCCTTCAGAAAAGCCACGCCTCCTCCAGAACACATACATAGTTTGACAGGCAAGACATCCAATCATTGTAATCAGATCCACTCACGAGCCACTCGGCCGGCACGTGAAGCTCCGAGAGGGCGTTGCAGACGAGACAACGGTGAAGACGGCCTTCCTGAACCGATTTCTTAGCCGCTTCCGTGACTTCCTCGGGCTGCACACCAATAATTCCAGTGCGTCGGTATATGTACTGGTGAATGGCAGCAACTAGCGAGGGATGGATGCCATGTTTGTCCATGAAGATGTCCTCCATTACGCTTACAAGTCGTAGCAAGTATTTCTCCTGCAGGCTCCGATCACCCCCGATCACGCAGCTGCCACTGGAGTCCAGCTCCACGTATCTCCGTATCAGATCTTGAGGAACGCCCCACGCTTTCGGCAACAGCGCAGAGGGTAAACGGGGTAACGGTATGCCCTTTATACCCACTAGAGGCAGATAGTGATTTCGGCCCGAGCTGCTCCATGCAATACAGATGGGCTTGTTCAGAGTGCCGTCCTCCCCCGGCACTGCTCCTCTGAAATCAGACCCGGCGCTGCTCCTCTGAAATCAGACCCGGCGCTGCTCCTCTGAAATCAGACCCGGCGCTGCTCCTCTGAAATCAGACCCGGCACTGCTCCTCTGAAATCAGACCCGGCACTGCTCCTCTGAAATCAGACCCGGCACTGCTCCTCTGATATCAGACCCGGCACTGCTCCTCTGAAATCAGACCCGGCACTGCTCCTCTGAAATCAGACCCGGCACTGCTCCTTCCGGCAGGAAGGTGGCGGAGTAATCGCCCGAGCTGCGAATGCCGCTCAGCGTGTCCAACAGAATTACGGGTCTGTGAAGGACATTCGCCAATCCAAATATGTGGATGTTCCACAAACCCAACGGAACACCCTCTGGGGGTACAAACAACGGGTCACACTCGTTTATTATATCCTCCCATTCTGCAGCATCAATATAGTCCTGGAAGACAGCTTTGTAGCGCTCAAGGTTCTGTTTGAAGCTGAGCTTCAGGTTTTCTCTGAGGGCATGCCAGAACAATTCGCGTCCAACTAACGCCCTGGACACGGCGTGGACCAGGCAGTGTCCATCCCCGACCACGTGCACAGGAATCAGACACTCTCGGTTTGAGTTGGCTTTCTTGATCTCCTCCAAAGTGTCATGCAGGTAGATCAAGCTCTCTGAGAGGTCCCTCCCGTAACCGACAGTAGACACATGCTCCTGTTCAATGACAAATGCTCTGTCCCCGAGAAGTGCGCAGTCAAAAATCTCGCCCTGGTTCATTTCCTTCAGCAGTTTGGCAGCGCCCGACTGTTTGTCCATGCCGTAGCGGGTGAGGACGGGTGACAGCAGCTTGCAGTGATAGTTTGACAGTCCCATCACTTTAACCAGCTCTGTCCTCTTTCGGGAGGGCCCGGCACACCAAGTAAAGCATTACGCAGCAGGTTATGAAGCACCACGTCCAGCAGCTCTTCCACATTGGCGAGGTTCCTCTGCTCGTGTCTCTGGCCGCACTCGGTGCACTCGATGCTGATGGAGGTGTGTGCGGGGAAGAAGAGCTTCGCCTGGCACTGCGGGTCCGGGCACATCCCACATAGAATGCGCCTTTCCTTCTGCTTCGAGCCCGGAATCAACGACATAATCCAATATAATGTCTCCTCCGTCCCAGCGGCTTACTGGAGCATCGCTGTTTGTTCTCCAAAGGGCGACAAAAATTGTCACCTCACGCAGCTTCTGTTTTCCAGTAACAAACACAACACGGAAGCGGTATTACAGAATGACCCTATAGGCGGCGCATGGCATTGTGGGACTTGTAGTTCTTAACCGTCAACGGTCCACTAAATATTAATTATAAAACATCAATCTTTAGAACCTATTATTATGTAAAACAAACAGCATTTCGTTTTATATGAATCAATATTAAATGTTTGTTTATTACATGACGCTGTGTTACATACGAATAAAGACACATAAGCCAGTTGACCTAGGCAAATTTATAAAAACTACTGTTTCCATGATGCACACCATAAGAAGGACTGTGTTGTCTATTCATGAAAAGAGCAGTTACTGATTTTTGATTTATTGGGAATGGATCAATTGTGAGCGTTCGGTTTGTCTGTGCAGGTTAAATACTTAAACGAATAAAATTGCCTGCAATGTTGGGAAATAAAGAATATTTTATTGTTTTCTCCCCAGTTATGCACATTTCTTAGATAAATGATGCATTTTTGGAAGAAATGATACACAAATAAAAACAGCAGAAACATGCAGAAATATGAGTTTGTCTTGACATCTGAGAGGACCATTTCAGTTTCAGTCATCTTAATCAAACGTATCATTTCAGAAAACATAAACTCGAGAGAGTTCCTGCAGGCAACTTTCCTCTCCTGTCCTCTATCCTTCTGATGAAATCAGAGGAATAAATGGATGTTCTTTCTATAGCCGACCTGTTCTGTCTGAATCATGTTTAAGAAAATAAATGGTTTCAGACACAATGTTTGATGAGAAGCGCATGTATCTCTCTGTATCTCTTTCTCTCTCATCCTCATAGAAAAGGAGAATTTTACCCAGAAAATATGTCACTCAGGTGTCTAACTGGTCACACTGGTTCCCACAAAGATACATGCATAAAACACACACATATATGAACGTAAACACAATCCTCACAGTTCGAATATCGGATGCATTGAAGTCATTTGTCACAAGTATTTTCTCTTGTTTTATGATGCATTTACTTGAAAATCAGCATACGATATTAAGACAATATTAGAATATATATTAGTAATTTCAACAGTGCAGTACTGGTCACTTTTTTTTGTTCTTTACATTTACATGTATGTTTGTGGCAGAAGCTTTAAACCAAAGCATTCAAGCTATACATTTTCATGTGTATGTGTGTTCCCTGGGACTCGAACCCACAACCTTTACATTGCTAATGCAATACCTTACCGGTTAAGCTACAGGAACACACAGATAAATAACTAAATAGCATTTGTGATGACAAATTCACAAGCAATGGAAATTTAACTAGGTAATTTAATAGATGAATAACTAAATTCATGCCTTCCTATGTGAATATAATATATACAGGATTGTTTATGTACGTGAAAACTGTATATCCATTTTTACAAATAACGTGACATAAAGGTTAAAAACAAGCCAAACACTTTAGGAACGAACCCAGGCAACAACATAGATGTCGTTCTGCCTAAAGCATCCAAAACCTGACTGAGTGTGGAATGTTGTACCACCTCTTCTTTCATCTGTTTTTTCAGCTGGTCAATCTCCCTCTGCATGCGCTCAACCTCCATCTGCAAGTCGAGCTTCATAAGAGCTTCCTTCTCCTGTGATACAATACAGAACAAGTGAAAAACATCTCAAACGCAATGCACATAAAACAGTTCAAATACATACAACTGCATTCTGCATTTTAGTATTTGTCACATTTGCTAGGTAGTTAAAATGCACATATTCATCTTATAGATGCACTGTTGACCTATATTATATTGACAATTTTAGGTTAAGATATTTCCCTGTAATTTTCAATAAGTAACAGAAAGGTTAAAATATCATTTTTGTTTTAGACACATTCAAAACTTGTACTACATAATTATGATCTTTTTCACTGACAGTCATATAGTCGAGTCTTGTTGAGTTTAATAGGTTACATTATCGTGGGAATGTCAGTCATTTGACGATGGAAAGTTTGGAAGTTAAAATTGTTAACTGTGTAAAATTGTGTAACCCAACTTCAGCAAACATGCCCTTCTGTAAGGGTTTCCACCGAGCAATTTTATTCCAAACAAAATGTTCCTAAACCATTTACAATCCTAGTATGCCTAATTCTTAGAATGTTCAGCTAGTCATCAAGTGTGTGCCGGCTTTAAAAGTCATGAGGATAATGTCTCCAGCCTGTAATCTGAACATCTGCTTTCACTGGCTCATTTGTAATCCGATCATTTGACCCTAACATGTAAATTGATTCCAACAACCAAAACTGATTTTAGAGATATAGGCTGTCAGGTTCTTACTTTCAGTTTCGCATCCATGATTCGTTTATTGTCTTTTTTCAATCTCTCTTGTTCTCTCAGAATCTGTTGCATATACTGCGTCAAATGCTCTTCATAGGTTTTCTGCATGTCTTCCATTGCCTGCTGCTGTAACTGGTTCTGTTGTTTTAGGGCCCTCTCCTGCTGTTGTAGAACCTCATTCTGTAATTGCTTCACTGCACAGAGACAACACACACACTCACTCAACACTACCAAACAATTGTTACATGTATTTCCACACAATGCTACACATACATGTGCGTACACATACATGTGCGTACACATACATGTGCGTACACATACATGTGCGTACACATACATGTGCGTACACATACATGTGCGTACACATACATGTGCGTACACATACATGTGCGTACACACCTCGTCTGACAGAGACAGGCATGTATGTTAGCAGTACAGATGCAGTGTAGATGCATACACAAATAAGGCAGGTATTTAGATGAGATGGAGATTACTGTAAATAAAAGCAGTAAAAAACAATGGCTAAATCTGTTGTTGTTATTATAGTTTTATTATGGTACTGTCACATGTACAGTATCAGAAGCACTGAATGTCATGTGAGTGATTTTACCTTCTGTCTTATGTGCAGCATCACTGAGTAATCTGTCAGCCTGTAATATCACCTTTCCAAACTCTTCCTTTCCTTCCAAATATTTGCTCAACACTTCCTCACTCTGTAGGAAACAAAACACATTTCTGATTATGTTCATCCAGCATAAATGGGTTTGTGTGGTTATTATGATGATAGCAAGACTTAATACAGAAGATTAATACTGACAAAAACTAAAGCCAGCCCACACTCACAAACCACCTGACATTGTATGACAGAGTATGTGTGTGTTTCCTTAAAATCAAACCCATGAACCTTTGCGCTGGAAACACAATGATGTTCCAAGCTACAGGAACAATAACACTAAACCAGAAAATGATCCAGACAGAATTATTTCTGCTGTAATTGATCTAACTACAGAAATCATTAGCTGGTTAAATTTGGCCATTATCCTGGTAGACCACCTGGAACTAGCAACAAACCAGTGAGTGTTTTTTGAAATATGGTCACTGGTCAACCAGCAAATGAGCAGCCAGACAGAAGATAAGCTTGCTAACGCGGAGCATTCTCAGAATGTTCTCTAACGGTCTTGCAGTATCATTAGTAAAACTTCTTAAACATTAAATATCATAAATATCTTATTAAACATTACTCTTTAGTTAGTGAAATGTTTTAAAAATGTTACAGAATTTTAAAATGTCAAATGATGAATAACCAATCAAGAATGTTAATGCAACATCTTAAAACTAGACATCTGAATGTTCCTAGAACTTTCAAAATAACTTTTTTTTTACTTAGAATAGAAATGTTAGGGAAACGTTTTTACCAGCTGAAATTGTTAGCTGTATATGAATGTGACCATTCACAAAAATCAAGGAATGCATGTGTGTTCTGTACCATGAGTTTGGTCTGTGTGTTTTGTCTGTACACACTGATCAGCTCTTCAAGAGTTTCTCTGTACTCCGTGTATCCTCCAGACTTCGTGTACGCTGCAGCAGAGATGGCATCCTCCATTGTTTGAAACACATCATGCAGAATGTCCTCACACTGTCTGAGAAACTTCTCCTGATTCTGGCAGCACATCTCTTGATATTTCTCATAGATCTTCCTCTGATGTACAAGAAAGACAGAGTGAGTCTGAGTGAGAAACACTAGAGTCAGATTTTAACTAGTGTCACATCATAGCCTGTGGAATAGAGTTAGATATATAAGAATATATATAGGAATATAGTTTAAAAGGTTCTCAGAGGTTTATGACATGTATGTGTACTACAGGAGTTTTTGACTCTTCTGCACTTTCATGAAAAGAAGAGAAAGTGACCCTCCTTTCTTATTGAATTAAATTTTTATATAGATTTTTTAGATTTCATGTTAGATTTTTGGAGCCATAAGCAGTTTAAGTATGTAAATTAGGACACAACATAGCTTTATTTTTTTTGTCTCAGGTTCCTCTGGTCTGTCAGCAGGTACCATGAGATCTTGTTGATGACTCTGGTCACTGTCATTGAAGGACATGGAGAAAAACAGTTCAACGGCTGTCTTCTCTGCTATATGGTGGCCATCAGACAGCGCTGCACAGTCCATGGGAAGCTGAGCAGGTTTGATCATCTCATTCATGTAAAGCTTCATCGCCTGTTCCACAGCGTGGCCATTCTGGATCCTTGCTAGGGAAACTACTGCGTTCTCCAGACATGGAACCTTCCCACTGCGGATGGCCTCCACATACACCTCAGCAAGATTACCAAGAACTGTCAGGAAACACAACTTCACAGTTAACCATCCATTATTTATAGTTCACTGATCTCTGCCCTGCAAAACAATAATTTTAAAGTCACCATGAAATCAAAATATACTGTTCTTATTTCTTTATGAAATAGTGCAGTGTTTATTATAATTTATTCATGCACATCATTTTTTATTCACTTGCCCTCATACTCTTTAATAACCATCTGAAAATGACCTTTGGGCGGTTATTTTCAGCTCTGATGATCATTGGGCGGAGCCAGAGCTGTTAACCACTCCAGTTAGGGCAAGCTTTGAAACGCTTCTCTATAGGCAATTAACTTCAGGTGGAAAAACAAGACACACCCTCCCCCCACCCCCCAATTTGCCCCGTGCTCTCTGAATTACATCACAACACTTATGTTGGGCCGAACTTTCAGTTTACACAGTCGTTAAAGCTGCAATCTGTAATTGTTTCTGTTAAAATAAACTAAAAATAGTTATTGAGCAAGGTCAAGACAGATCAGTGTCTCCTTACCTCCTAACCCCGATTCACAACAGTAAGTTTAAATATTTCCTTCAGAAGCAACACTGAGTTCAGAATAGATTTCAGAGAATGTGTTGAATACATGAGTATTTATCTTACTGCACTGTCAGGTACACTTTCAAAATGTTATTTCATAAATAGAAATGTATACATTGTACCAATGTAATTCATAATATTTTGAAAAGGGGATTCTGTGAGACTACACACCAGTTCCTGTAACTGTACGACCTCCGCTGAGGGTTTTTGGCTCTGCACAGTCGTAAATGTAATTACAGAAAATGTTCATCTGCTGCAGGAATTCTGGCTTTAGGTCGTTCTCGGTCAGCTCCTCCATTCTCCACATGTCTTCTGTACTAGCGGGCTGAGAAAACACGAAGCACTTCCTCACAGCAAAGAAATTGCGCAGACAGCGGCGAGGAAGGTTGAACTGCTCCGTCTCAGGAGAAGTACCTAAAACAGTTAAACTGATATTACATATCAGATAAAATCTGATGGAAATGTATTTATTTCACTGAAGTTCTGTTCAAAACATTTTCATAAAGTTTATTAACGTCACCACATGAACATTGTTAAGAAAAGTGTCTGAGTGTGCAGACGGGTAATACAAATTTCTATTTTTGAAATTGTGTTAGTTTTGTTAGCTGCTAAGAATGGCATCACAAATAATCAAAAACAAAACAGTTCCTGTTAAACTGTTTTTCCTTTAAGCTGTCTGAAGGGTTTTAGTGTCGAGAAGTGTGATTGTATGTGGGAGCAGATGGGTGTGCGAGCCCTTTATCTCACCAGTCTTGAGTTTTAGTGCTCTCTCCAAATACTCATCTGATGTTATTTCTTCCTGCTCCATCTCCAGCTTCAGCGTGAAGTCTCGAACAGCCCAGACAAAAGACGGGAAAACCCGCATGAATTCCGCCGACTCATCATCCTCTTGACTTTTGTTTGCCTTCACATGAATGTTTTCTGTCAGCTTCATCACATAGCTACATTCAGCCCTGTTTAGGACAAACAACGCTGTTGCTGGAAGGAAGAGGGAATGCTCTAGGAACATTCAAAATGTCTTTTTTAAACATTGCAATAACATTATGACTTGGTTATAAAAACATTATTTATTATTTTCAGTTCTGTAATGTTTTTAAAACATTCCACTAACAACTTAGAAATAGCCTTTTTAATATATAACAATTCTACTATGGAACTAATGGAACTAATTCTACTAATTCTACTGTGTGTGTGGTTCTGTTATTCACAACATTATAGACATTATACTTTAATGGCCCCACAAGTATAGTGGTACCAGTAAATTATGACCTTGTGGTATTATATTATAATATTTTTGGTCCCCATGGGGTAACAATCTTATAATCACACAGAATTATCTATTTTGAAAATGTAAAATAGCAAAACAAAAGTTTTCCGTGAGGGTTAGGTTTAGAAGTAGAGTTAGTGTAGGGGGATAGAATATACAGCGTGACTGTGTGTGTGTGTGTGTGTGTGTGAAGGATACTGCAGCTTTTCCAGGGCTGTGTTATCAATGAACCCCGAGCTGTTGTACACCAGAGTGCTGCTGAGCAGAACAGCCAGACAGAAGATCCATGTGTCGTGTTTCTGATCACCCTGAAACATCAAGTCCATCAGCTCCATGAAGGAAAACTCCACCACAGAATGAACATGGTCTGTTTAATGTCCTTATAAAGCTGGTAAGAGCTGGGTGTTATTTAACCTAACTCTGATTGTGTCTGGATGAAGACTAAATGTCAAATATCTGGGATGACATAAGGGTAAGTACATGATGACATATCTCATTCATGATGACAGATATCTCATTCATGATGACAGATATCTCATTCATGATGACAGATATCTCATTCATGATGACAGATATCTCATTCATGATGACAGATATCTCATTCTGTGCTGCTGTTTTACTTTAAGCTACTGTACCACATAGTCCTTTTTACCAACACCACACCTGCTATATCAATCAATTCGTTTAGATTAGAAAAGATCTCACAGCAACCAAGTTATGACTTTGAGTAAAATCAGTCCATTTTAAATGACATCATAGTCCATAAAAATCCAGTTATTCATTAGCGGAAAGTGAGAGTACCAACAAGTTAATGATATTGTTGCTCTGGAAACAGTACTGTGGATTCTGTGTGACTGTTTTCACCTTCTGTACATCACCCAGACCCTCCGTGTCCAGCAGCACCAGAGTGTGTCCATCTTTACGGGGGTGAGGAACACACCACATCCAGATGCCTTTAGTCTCCGACACCACAGTGTTGCCCAGAGCAAAACCTGAGACGACCACATTAATGACAAGTAAGAATGTTTTAAAAACCTTGTTTAAAATGCTTATGCTAAACAACAGTTTCAATCAGTCTACAGGGTTTCCTGTTTTACTTCTTGACAGTGGTGAGTGTTGTTACAAAGCAGTGCTAACAAAAGGTGCTAACAGCACTAATTTAGCAAAGCACCTGAAAGACAGACACCCTGACCTGTATAAAGAGTTTTGAGAGGTAACTGGTAACTGCTCTCATTTTAACATTACTGAACTATTAATCAAGATGGTCCAGTATTGTTGCTGATGTGAGTGTCCTCATGTCGTTCCAGTGAGGTTTGTTTTCACATGTGATGCATCTTTGCTCATCCGTGTTTACTATAGCGCTCTATTTATGTGCGCTGATCAATGAATATATGTGAATGCAAAATTAAAATCTGTTCATCATATACATGTTAATGTATTAACTAACATTAATGAACAATGAGCAATACATTGGTTACAATGTTTATTAAACTTTGATAACATCAGTTAGGGTTAGTAATAATAATAAAAATACAACGGTATATGTTAGCTAGTTAAAAAGTTAATATTAACATGTTTAAGTTTTTTTCCATTGTTTATTCATGTGTTAATGGTAACAAATATCTATTATCATTAATTTAAGCACTTTATTGGTAGAGCTTTTGAAACAAGTGCACTACCTCAAGATGTTTTTGTTCATGAAAAAAACCTTCATCATCATGTTCGAAACTTGTGATCTATTTATCTTTGAATTAAAGGGAAAAATTTACACTCTTAACCTTGTGGCAGTTTCTTTCGTGGTATTTGAAATTGTAAACAAATTGTAAATTTGAAATAAATTGTAAATTTGAATTTGACATTTTTCAAGGTATCGTATTGATGTTAGAAATTCCAGTATTGTGACAACACTACTATATACAATGTTAACAAAACCTTCTACTAACATTACCGCATGAATGTTCATAACTTTCCAAATGTTTAGAGAACGTTGCCTGTTAGCTGGAAAGAAGTTTCCGCAGGTTCTCCCACCTGACTGTTGTCCTGCCAGTCGGTTCATAAGGTAAGATTTCCCGGTACGGTAGAGTCCCACCACAGACACGACCACCACCGGCCCGTGGATTCCGTTCAGGATGTCTTTGGCCTTTTTCCTCACGCACAGTTTTCCGCTGTCATCATTTTTAATCAGACACACCGGAGCTGACACATCACCTGCCATGACTCTAAATAACAACACAGTCCACCAAAACTCACAATCCACCAACACTCACAATCCACCAACACTCACAATCCACCAACACTCACAATCCACCAACACTCACAATCCACCAACACTCACAAACTACAAAACACTCACAACCCACCAAAACTCACAATCCACCAACACTCACAGTCCACCAACACTCACAGTCCACCAACACTCACAGTCCACCAACACTCACAGTCCACCAACACTCACAGTCCACCAACACTCAC
>JAZGTJ010011772.1:0-16557 GCA_036877575.1 Botia almorhae
GAGACTAACGGCCTGTGTTACTGCCACTACAATGAGACCAGGCCAACGGACTGAAATAACTTCACATTCCAGTTCACTGTTTACTGTAAACACTGGAACCTGCGGGAGAGCGGAGGTGATTTACAGCTGTACACAGTGGACATGTGCTCATCAGTCTTACATAACAGAGTCGTGTGTGAACGGTGCACATAAGAGTCAAGTTGTAAGAACGTTTACCTAACGTTTCCATTAAATAAAAAAACGTTAAAATGTTATTTTAAAAGTTTTAGGAACATGACATATTAATTATTATTATTATTAAAGTTTTTAAAATGTTCCACAAAAGAATAATTAAACTTAGACTTAAATTATGTTTTTAAAAATAATGTTTTTGATATATGATATATATAATGTCCAAAAATCTAACATGACTTTTTAATGTGACTTCAAAAAGTAATGTTCTACTAATGTGACTAATGTTATGTGCAAGAACGTTTTTTGGTAACTTTGACAGAACTTTTAGAGAATGTTAGCGAGTGTTCTAAAAATGTTCCCTGTGAGCTAGGAAGACATCATGATAAATCCTGGTTTATCTATTAATCTCTAAGGGTCATCCTCACATCTCCAAATCTTTCGCTAAGGTAATCAGAGGTACAATCTGCACGAATCTTCAAAATATGACCCAGACTCCGCAAGTTCACTCGCAAACTCTGTGTCTTTTATTTCATTCCACCTTAGCCCTCCAAATACGATTTCCGTCTCTTAAGATCAGCAGCGGGCACAAGCAGGCATGGCATTATGCTGCACTTATCCGTGTAAGTTTGTTATTGTATCTAACACAGCCTACATTTTTTTCCTTCACATGCGCCCTTATCTGATCCTAAGATGGATGGTGGTGATTCTGAGCAGAGCAGGATTGCTGCAAGCCAAGCAGAATGCGTCAGACACGCTCCTCGGATCGGTAGTTCTGAGATGGACCAGCGCAAGACCTCACATGCTCACGCAAGACCCCTTATCTGATGGGAGATCAGCGATACAGATAACCTGCGCAGGTATTGCAGCAGAAAAGGATGTGACCAATACAAAACTATGACACAACTCTAACGTTTTTTTCCTCAGGGAGCTGTTGAGCCCCAGGGATTTCTGGGTATTAGGCAACAACAGCTGACATATAATCCTGATATGAATCACCAAGCTGCAGTATAAAATACTGTCTGATTTAACCACACTCATGTATACAGTCATAGTGACAAATGCAGTACAGACAAACAACCGTTAAGACAAACAATGGTGTCTGCCTATTACTAAAATATGACAAATGAAAACAGGTTTGTTGCTTATCTGATAATTGAGTACGTTGGACTCCGTCCACACTTGTTACTACACACAATAAACTTTTTATGTCTAATCAACTATTTCAATGTTCAGTAAAGTTATTGTTGGTTCCCTTTCAAAATAACCAGCCTTTTCTTATTCAGGAGAATGAGGCATACTGGGAAACATGTAGTAAATAAAAAATAGAGCAGTTGAGTTAACCGCAAATCATGAATTCTCTGTCACTACACTTTAACACACATAGTTTGAACTGCTAAGGCTGCAGCCCCGGTCACAATTTGAGGTTGTAAGAATGTTACTGTAACATTTACATTAAGTAACAAAAACGTTACAAATGTTATTTTGAAAGTTTTTGTAATGTTTAAAACATCCACAACAACGTTTTTGATATGACAATGTTAGAAAAAATGTTCTACTAACATTACTAAAATAACTTTGAGAGAACTTTGAGAGAACGTTAGCTAATGTTTTGAAAATGTTTTCCTGTTAGTTGAGAGGGCACATACTGGTTTCCAAACCACATTTAGCCGCAATGACACACAAATTGAAACAGGTTCTGATCACACTGGGAAAATGTCAAACTAAATGATGAGGTTTCATTCTCAGTTTGAATAAACAAAGTATTTATCCCTGTCTGGCTTCCAACGGCAAGATAGGTGTTGACAAACGGATCCTTCTGAAAAACAAAACTCCATTTACCTCACCACGTGCCAGCTGTGGCTTTCCTAAAAACAAATCTGCGTGGCCGTTGCATCAAAGTTTCCATGGCAACCCTGAAGGTCCAAACACGTTCCAAAGAATAACAGCCAGATGATGATGTCACAGTTGTTTCAAAGGCAATTTAATTAGGCACACATGGTGCCAAGCAAGAGAGATGTTGAGCTCTGAAAGCAGATGAGAGAACAATAAAACTGATTTAAAGTTATTTTTTTATATTCTTGGCCTTGCCGCTGAGGCGGGGAGGAGATGTAAAATTTGGCAGGCCTAACTAGGATGTGAGTTATGGCCGGAACATCATTATATAGTATTTCTGAACCAGAGAAGGTTTATTTAATTCTCGCATAATGCATTTACACATCAACACATCTCTAAGATAAACAAGACCCGGGTCATTTTATATGCTTCAGTAAGTCGCCTTTCTTGCTTTAAAATATCTCTGGTGTGGAAACGTAAGGATGCAGATATCCACAGAGCAACCCACATTAAGTGATGCCCTTGGAACAGAGGTGTGGAGGAGGGGGTCACATTCCCCAAACCCCAGCCGACCTCCTGAGATGACTGGCTCCGAATAATTACAGCCCAGCTCTCCTTTTGCAGCCAGGATGGGCTGACTGTGCCATACTTCACAGCTTTGTGGGGCTCCATTGCAACAAATACAAATAAAGTCTCTTTCATCAATCAAACCATGCAACATATACAAATATGTACACACACACCCTTGGGAAACCAGAACCTTAAAGAACAATTCCACCCAGCTAACAAGTTCAGGTCGCAAGAACATTTCCGCAACATTTAGTAACAAAAACGTTAAAAAAGATATTTTGAAAGTTTTAGGAATGTTTGTACTGTTTTTGTATTAATGTAACTGGTAAATAAAAGGTAAATAAAAATGTTATTTAAACGTTGTTTAATTCCGCAATATTTTAAAAACATTCCACTAACTACTTCACAATAACGTTTGATATATGACTTGTTGCACAAATGCAACACAATTGAGAACTCAACACAGTCTCTCGAGCCATGAATGAGAACTTCTGAGCAGTAACACAATCGTCTGGGTGAGCATGCTTGTGACAGAGAGCATGAGATTATAACCGCATCATTACAACCACAACACAATTACTGCCTGATTCAGTGACGTTTACTAAAACCTCATGATCAACATTGTACTTAATCCTCAGTAGAAAAGTGGTGTTGTGGTCCACTGGAATCTCCTGCACTGAAAGTTATCCTAACTCATCTCTTCCATGAAATTAGCTTTTAAATGAGCTTTTTCTTCTAAATTAGTCTTATGTAGAGTTTAACTTTAAACAAATAAAGAAAAACTATTTGCTACAACAAGTGCAATGCAATTATAACCACAGCGTGATGCCCTAATATCATATTTGGATTTAGGATTAGGTTTTCTAAAGTTCTTTTCCCTAATGATGGTCTAAAAACCACAATGCCCTTGAAAATTAAATGTACTGTTAGTTGGTCTGGCGTACACTAGGCTGGGCTTTGCTCAGCGTTTAAGCAGAACAATGGAGAAATGTGTTCCATTAAAGCATTCTGGAAA
This sequence comes from Botia almorhae, assembly GCA_036877575.1. NCBI lineage: Eukaryota > Metazoa > Chordata > Actinopteri > Cypriniformes > Botiidae > Botia > Botia almorhae. The sequence continues at coordinate 3,593 of JAZGTJ010011772.1, forward strand.
GTGGGTCATCTCATTTGGATTACAATAAAAATCTGAGATGAAGCCGAACCCAACGCTTCAGCAGCAGGAAATCATGCTGGGAATAACATGCATCTTCAGGGTTTGTGCAAACTCATGGTGCATGACAGCTTAAATGCAGGATGCCAAAGGACCACAAAACCAAGTGCTAAAAAAGTACAATTCATGTTCTTTCGTCTATATGCCAATAACATCATTTGAAAATGTTGTATAGAATTACACAATAGTGCCAAACAGAAGCATTTTAACGTCCAATTTTGGCTGCAATACTGTATAAATGAAAAATCACACAACAAATGCAACAACTTGCCTAGAGCAGCCATTTCCTGAGAAGCAGGAGTTATCAATTTGTACCCCAGGCCAAGACTAATACTTTGGCAGTGACAGATGTTCTTGCAAGCAAGCAAGAGTGATGTCATAGAGGCAAGTCGTGCCAAAACAGATTTCTGTCATATCCATCTATTGTTTCTGCAATCTGCTCTGCTGTGGAGAAACCCAGCTAAACGCTCCGAAACCTCTCTGCCTCACAGCTGCCTCCCACAGCATGACATCATCCGCTAAGCGTTCGAACGTGAGGTCACAGTCTTTATGAACACACACAGAAATACAGTTGAGAAACTCATCATTGGTCATAATGACACCATGTTGAGAGTGATAAGCTTGGACGGTTGTGCTCCTCAGTACTGGTTTGGACAGTATTACGATTGTTTGTTTGACCTTTTGTTGGTATTCCCGATGAGAGCTTCACAAGCCGGGCTCACAACGTCCATTTTTGGTTTCTCGCTTGAGAGAAGAAAAACATATTTTTTCTATTAGCGGTTGATGTCAGCATGTACGACAGAGGTCTAAAGTGGAAGGACACGAGTTAAGAGTTTGTGAAAGAGCGAAAAGAAAATATATGAAAGTACCATTACTGACATGCGTTTATAAACATTAAAAATAAATTTTGACACACAATTTAGACACATATCATAAGATTGTTCCACAGTGAACCTGTGAAATCAGAAGGAAAGTGTTGCAGATTTGTACAATAACAGAATTTGACGTGGCATATGTGCGTGCGCTCACCTGCGAGATGGATCAGAGCCAAACGTATGTGATCACTCATACACCTGCATATGGGTGTGTGTGGTCATGCTACGCTAAAAGAATCAGCCTGTGGTGAGAGCTAGCACTTTCTGCCTCATTAGCAGCAACACCCTAGTTAAAACATAATGAGATCAGATAAAACACAAGTGATACATTTATATAGATGACACTGAAAGAAGATTGGAAGGAAAAACAAAAACAAACTTGTTGACCATACCCATCTTGCAGGGTACGTTCACAGAACGTTCCCTAATGTTCCCTAACATTCCCTAACATTCTCCATAATTAATGTTAGTAGAACGTTTTTTCAACGTTATATATCATATAAAATGTGTTAATAGTGCAATGATTTTAAAACGTTACAGGATGAACAAAAGTTTATTTTAACCAAGCAATAACATTAAAACAGCATATAAAACACGGGACGTTTTGAATGTTCCTAAAATGTTAAAAATAACATTTTAACGTTTTTGTTGTTAAATGAAAATGTCAGGGAAACATTTTCATCAGGTTTGCACGCACACTGGGAAGTGTGCGTTAGTGATACTGTACACAGTTGCTAGTGTTGGGAAAGAGAGGTCACAGAGGTCAGGGCATCTACTGGAAGACATGGGGCGAATGCTGGGCGTCTGTCACTTCTGATGATAAGGCCAGAGTCTGGCTCACTGCAGAAGCACAAGAGATTTGACAACATTTTAAAACTGGACAGAGACAAGAAAGTGTCCTGGCAGAAGTCTGGCTTAGACAGATAACCCATGTGTGTCCCTGATCCGAGATCAGTAAAAAGCCAACTCCATTCCTGAACTGAGCTGTGGTGTTGAAGGATAATGTCTTTCCTCTCTCTGTAAGAATAATCTCTCTGTGTTCTTGTGTAGAATGAAAGTGAATGATTACCAGCACCATGACCATCAACATAGTTCCTCCAGTCACAGCTCTGAGACTGTAAATATTGGCCAATTATTTTTACGTCCACTCCCTACACTCCCTCACCAGTGAGTGAGGGGGGGTGACCCTGTTGGACGTGCTCTACCTCTGACCCCTGGTACTCATAAGTATGCTACTCATTAGAATTGCTAGTTTAATTAGTCTACTAACAAATTTCCGACGGTAGATGTACATGCATCACAGTTGTTGTTGTTCTCAAAGAAGGCTAGCTTCCTCAGATCTTACTTATGCAACGACTGTGCGTGTAAAAAGCACCTAATATAATCAATACAAAACAAAAAGGTGCAAAAAAAAAGGCATAGGATAATTTTTAATGTGTTTACTGAGTTCGAAAATAACTATTGGGTTTAATTAAAAAACAAAACAAACACTGGGACAAAACAAACACACACTGATTCATACCACTCAAGAAAATGACATAGAGGGCTTCAATGGCGCCAAAGCTATTGATGACTCTTCCAGCACAAACACACTTGATAGAGTTGACAGTGTAGAGAAGAGGGGTATAGACACAAAGTGACAAATGAGAATGATAAACAGAGACAGAAAAGAAGGACAGGGTAAAGAGATAAAGATATATTACTGCCCCCCCATTAGACCTGATAAAAGGGTGTGGATGACTTCACTTCCAACATTAGGTCCAGAGGGCTTCCAAGAAGCTGGTGGGCTGGTTAGGGGGTTCAGGGGAGGGTGGTGGCCAGCACTGCTTTTCCACTTCCACTGTTTTTAATGGCTGGGAATCTGCCCCTCTGACCCTTCTCGTGTAGCCCTGCAGGGGAGGGTGTCTGATCCTGACCTCTGCACCCTCAGCTGGTCTTCTTTTCCAAAAGGAATCCATTTCTTCCACGCAAATCAAACCACATCGTAGGAATCGGATTACAAGAGTCAACATAACTGCAGGACGCTGGTTGTTATGATTCTGAGTCATTTAACAGCACTGACTCACAGGTACAGATATGACCTGTTAAAGGAGCTTAGTTAAAGTTTTGGGGGATTTTAGTTCAGTTTAGGTCAGTTCAGTTAGTTTTAGTTTTGAGGGGTTCGTTAAAATCATTACCCACTGCAGATTGACAAAGGCGGTTCCTTTTAAATTACAGTATATAACTGCAGTATATAAGCAAACCATATAAATGCTAGACCCATCACTCAGTTTGTGGCATCAGATTCCTCTGAGACTCACTTTCAGCTGACAGCTTCATCTGCATCTGGAAAGCCAATGACTAAAGGAAAAACCTGGAATCATTTATTGGCAATCCTCCGAGAAGCTAATCATACATGGTCTAAAGCTTTGAATGATTTTCCAAGCGTTCTAGTAGGTCTGCCTCATGTCTTCATGACTCAATGTGCACGTACACAAACACATGTGTGACAACATGTACATGCTGCCAGATTTTCCAACAAGGCAGCTGAAAGGCTGTGTGTAATAGTGTGTCTGTGTATAGCGATGCGTGACTCTGTTTCTCTTATCTGTCTGCGCACCCTTTAAATGTTTCAGAGGTGTGCTATTGTTTCAGCTAAGCACTTTTTTGTTTTGTTTTGTTAGTTGGCATTAATTTAACATGGACCCGCAGGTTTGCTCCACACAGAGATGAGACAGAACAATCGCCGCTTCTGTTCTCTGTCTGTGATATGCTTTACAGAAAAAACAGCCCCGGGCAATGTGATTCTAGATATATGTTGTATATTTACTGATATAAACCGATAAATACTAGCTGCCAGGATACAGTAAAATATCACCAGCTTTCAAGTTGTTCTAAGACATTGGCTAAAGTTATCGCAAAGTTAATGTTTTATTTCTAAACCTCTAGTTGATATATATATATATATATTCTTACAGTAAGTAGTTAGTGGAATGTTTAAAAACATTACAGATTTGAAAAATGTTTGAATAACGTTCTTATAACCAAGCAATAATGTTAATAGGTCTACAAAACTGGAGGTTTTGAACCTTCCAAACTTTCAAAATGACATTGTTAACATTTTTGTTACTTAGCAACAAATATTTTAACATTACGGAAACATTCTTACATCCTAGAATTGTTAGCTGGGTGACTGCTGGCCTGTTTATATGCAGTTAATCAGAGTGGATGCTATTAGAAGCCATCTGCATGTCAATGCTCTCTTTAATTTACGTCAAAAACATTGATTCCACATGAGTCTTATTTATAGCAGCGGCTGCGTAAATGGATTTCCTGTGATCTCAGTATGTCTCACACATATCAGATATAGGTATAAATCATATTCCAGATGCTAAATTGTGTACTCATGAGAACACACTAAATTACACACTCATAAACTTGTTTACATCTTTTTAAGTTTTTAATTGCCATACCAGCGCTGTGGGCCACCTTAACCCCGGCCTCTGTAATGATAAACTTCCTGTATTCATTTTAAGGAACTTTAAAGCAGATGTGGTGAGGAGTAAATTGGGTTAAACCTCTATATAGCGCTGCAGATTCTATAATCGTTAACTGGCCGTGACAGTGACGTCATGCGTATAGCCATTAAGATCTGTACTGCAGACATATCACTGATCTCACAGGTGTCATCAGGTGCTGTGAGAAGATATATCATGTATCAGCCAACTATCTCACACTCTAAAAATAACACAAGTCATAGTGTCCATCAGCTAGTCCCAGTAGAGCCGGACAGAGGAAGAAATTTAAGCATTGAGATGCATGCCGAGACACAAGGAGAACTGAAAGACAGAGGGGGAGAGAAACGAGAGGGGTTCGAATTAAAAGGCAGACACCGCAGACAGATTACTGCAGGTTAGGGAGGCAAACCCAAGCACAGAAATCTTTCCATGCTATTTTTCTGCTATTTTCACTGATTAAATGTGAGGTCTCTTACTGAGGGCAGTGATGTCACCAGAGGTCTAAAAGTCTCTCGTGTGCATCTTCACACCATCAGAGCTAGACTTCAGACATCAGCCACACAGGACAAAGGAAAACACAAACACATAAACAAACACACACAGACACAGGACAAAGAATCACTGGACACACACACACACACACATGCAAACACATGCAGAACCACAGGATAAAAAGGAAGGAGCAGACATACAGACAGAGTGAAATAAAATGGGATAGAAAGACCAAAACAGTTAAACAATCCTGTTGAATGAAGAATTAGAAGAAAGGGGAAACCTTCTGCTGAAGCATTTAGTGGAAAGTTGGAATTTTATGGGAGCCTCGCAAGTTTGTGACACACATAAAGTCTGCTGAGGCAAATGCTGAGCAAATACTCTAAGTAAAGCATTAGACCATCTGGGACAGTCAGGAGAACAAATTTGCTGCGCAGACAAACACCTAACCACATCTTAACTCCTTATAGCTGAAATAAGGCAAAATTAATCGTCATCCACCCTGCTGTCTGAGACTGCAGACTAGCGGTAATAAAATGCGGCCCATTTCCTTAAGAGCAGCTTTATTGATTCCACAGCTTGAAAATCAAATACGCTTCCTCTGTTGTGGTGCCTGAAAGTTCCTTAGAGAAATATTTACCCTTCAATTAGGAACAATCAATTTAGCCTTTATTGATTTCCCCAGAGCACTGACCACCATCGGCAGACTTACAGGTGTATCTCCTGGCACCTGGTTCTGCATTTCAGGGCTTTGAAATCAAAGCAAGTTTCTCCACAGTTCTCTTCGAATTATATTACACATATCTCACCAGTCTCCTCACTTCCTGGAGTGACCAGGCCTGTTTGTTTTAAAACCCCATCTGTGGTGAAGCCAGACCCGCATGGTTGACTATGCTGGTCCGTGGAGGTCTGGGTAAGGAGGGGGTAAGTAATCTCAAATCATTCTTCAGACTCATCTTGGCTCATTAACAGGTCTTGAATTTGTACTAAGACCCTAAATTGTCCTGCTCACACAACACATTAGCCAAAATAAAACAAGCTATTGCAATATGTTGGTCAAAATGTCAATGGGTCGAATGGAAAATGAAGAGCTAATAACAGATCAGGGAGCTTCTCATCAAGTACATTTGGTGTAATAGAGACTCCTGATTTCTCAAAGCATAAGCCTCACGTGGTCCCCGGACAGCTGTTTCTGTAGAACTGCAAAGCTTGGCTGAATGCTGACCTTCCACTGGCTGCTGACCCACCAGACATGCTAGTTTCCACTGAGCCTCTTTGGCCACAACTCCCCCACAGCATCACAGAGGAATAAACCTTCAACAAAACAAAAGCTACACTTGCTCTGGCAACTAATGGAACTAAAGCTCAGATCATTTGGTTTCAGAAGAATGACATATGCAAGAAATATGCAAGTTTGTGAAATCAAACAACTTTGATTGGTAACATTTATTGTCTGATCAAAGTTTGAGAACAATCTGAGACACTGTCGAGATCTCTTCCGAACTAAAACTTAGTTTAGAAGTTAGCTGAAACATGTAAAATATAGTCCTAAAAAAATGATAAATATAACTATTATATTATATATTAAATATTATAAATATAGTCCCAATAAAAATATATAAATATAACTAATATAAATATTTGTAAAAAAATGTTGAAAATTGTGAACTTATTTCAGTTTTTTTGCTAATGTAAAAACTGCAATTAAACAAATCAAACCTAAATAGCGATATTTACAAAATAATCAAACACTAATAAAATAACAGACACATAAGAACTTTTACTAAAATTACTAAAATTACTAAAAATTAAACTAAAATTAACATGTGAACTAAAAATATAAAAGCTACTTCAAAATATTAATAAACTACAATAAAATGAAAACTAAATAAAATGCTCTTCTGAAAACTCTATGCAAGTGAAATTACCACGGTCTGTTTCTGATGAAAAAAATCTAAGCAGGAGAATAAGAACGTAACAGTTTCTATTCGCTTCATATCATTTCATTTGTCTAACAGAAACTGATATATTTAAAGAATCTCGTTTGCGATTTTTCTTTCCAGTGGGTTGCTGGGATGAACTAGAATGAGGAGGGGGGACTTTGGAAGGAGGGGAATGTATTGGTGCCATTTGGGAACAGCTGTCATTCCTGAGTGAAGTGTTTATAGTGTAGCTAACCGGAGTCAGTGAGAGGCCTTAGAGTAGATACATGTGCACCAGACACGAGTATTTAGCTAAGAATACTTCAAAACCTGACAGGTCTCACAGCGTCACTGGTGTTGCCTTTCACCATAAGCCGAAAACAACGACCACCTCGCAAACATCACGCCCAGCATATGTCCCCTGAGGACCATTTTATCCCAATATAATAAGAACAGAAATACATTCACCAAGCATCCTTTATTTCTCAACAAACCCCTACAAAAGAGAAAAATTACAATAAAAAAATCAAGTAGGCTTTTTCAAACATTAGAGGCAAATTTAGTTTTTGCATTTGTACTAAATTAATTTTCCAATTCATTTGAATTTTGTAGTTTTTTTTATAAAAGTGGAATAAATTATCATGTTCATTTATTCAGATTCAGTCTTATCCGTTTAAAAACCAACAAAAAATGTCCAAAAACGTAATTATCTCATAATTGCTTTGCCAATAAGGCAGTAGTGTATTTTGCCAAACGAATCTTTAGTATGCATTTTGCAAATCTTTTGTATGTACATTATTATTTACACTAAGAGAAAAATTACACACAAAACTACCTTCGCAAATTCTTCCAAGGGAGTCTAAAAAATAGCGATGACCTTGACAGCCACTGTAAACAACATAAACCATGATATCTGGATTTACACTTCACAGCACATTCTTGTTTTCCCATGAAGAGCACCTGATTTTGGAACAGAAGGGTAGAAGAGGAGGGAGAGGGAGGCATGTGTTGTTGGTTTCCATGGCGCTGTACTTGAAATCCACAGGCATGTGCTCTCAGAACCTCTGCACACAAGAGACACAGTCTAAACATACAGTGTGAGACTGTACATATGACAAATAAACGCACACACTTACGTCACACTTCCACATATGTCAGTACTGACACCTACTGGTACGCGTGCACGAATAGAACTCACAACATGCACGCTTACACATAATAAACAGTGTACACATAATGTACAGTTTGGGTCACTGTTAATCTGCAAAAAAGATGTTGTAAGCACAATTTTGTTATTTGTCATAGGAATTCCTCACCTTACTGGCAGCTTTTCGTGCTGAAAGAGAGAAATAAACACGAGCGTTAGAGTTTCCACAGGTAAGTAGAATAATGAAATAAATAACGTTTCTGTTCAAGAGAATATGGAATATAACAAATATTATTGACTATAAAGGATAAACAAGCAAAATGAGCGATGCACAATAAATCGCAAGTTACGAACAACAAACGCCGCCTGTAAAAATGCAACTTACCAGCAAAGTATTGAGGCAGCAGCCAATAAAGAATTCCTAGCATGACCATTATAAATCCAATGACTGTGATAAACCACATAGTGGAGTCAGGTTCTGTGGTCAAGAAAGATATTCATTAAGCCGTTTATAAAAATACATAACGCCTGCCACCTAGTGGCCATTACTAATATTTCATATATAAGATATTTAGGGGCTTTCCAGGATATTTAAGAGCTTGGTGAGAATGTTTCTGTGTTTGTATTGCATCTGATTCACCTGTGACTGAGAGGATGAAGCTTTTGCGAATGGGGGTGAGCAAGGATTTATGGGATACTCTGCAAGTGTATTTATACCCCGAGTCCTCCAGGCTGGGCTGCAGAAGAAAGAAGGCTGAGAGGGAGTATGTGTCATCTCGGTGAACTCGATGACTGGAGTACAGAACGTTCTTCAAGAACACGGGTGTGGAACCGCCACCCACTGGTTCTCGAAACCAGTCGATGTTTACATCAAGTGGATAATATCCCACTGCATCACACCCAACCTTCTGCTCCTCACCAAGTGTCAAAGACAAAACAGAGCGCACATTCAAAGACACACGGGGTCGTTCTGTGGAGTTATAGAGAAATGAGTGACATGAAACATTTATAATGTTCTCCTCTGAATCCCATGCTTACAAAGGTCTAGCATATCACCTCTTAGGCTAACAGGGATATCATGGCTGCCGTAGAGAGGCGGGACAAGAACAGAGCAGATGTAGGTGCCCTCTGTGCTTTTTCTGGTGGGTAAAAGTTTAAAGGAGGCGTTTCCAATAGCGATGGCTTTGACAGACACACCGGTACCCTCGGCTCTCCCTGTGCGACTGGAGTAACTAAACAGCTTAGTACGTTCTCCATGTTGCTGAAGTCTCCACTCCACTGTAACGTTAGCATGCTTGTGATCTACGGCAAACTGACAGTGTAGGGTTGGTTCCTTCAGGAACCCCACTTCCACAGAGGGCGTCCGTGTCAGGACAACCATTGCAGCTGGAAGACACATATGAAAAACACATAAGGTGAAGAGACCATGTTTTGGCATTGCTGGAAACCAGTATATGTTGAGTACTGGATGTTGTTCCCAGGAATGGATACTGCATGAGTTCTTAACTAGCTCTACTAAGTAAGCTTCTCCAAAAAGTTTATGCTGGTTTACTAGCAAATATTTGGTGGTGAACATCACAGCTATGCTGCTCCACCAGCTAGACCAGCATCAACAACAACAAAAAAAACGCTACAAAAGATACATAAATTTAAATGTTCAAGGAATGTTCAAAACATCCAGTTTTTTAGATGCTGTATTAACGTTATTGCTTGGTTTTTTACACTGTTATTCATTTTTTTATTCTGTAACATTTTTAAAAGAAGAATAACATTTTAATATATGATAATACATTTTAAAAATTCTACCAATGTTACTATAAGAACCTTTGGATAACTTTGAGAGAACTTTTAAAAGATTGCTAGCCAACGTTCTGAGAACGTTCCATGTTAGCGGTGTAAACATGAGTGTAAAGTCCAATAACAGTTGTTACCTGATGTTGTCAGGAGGTCCTTATCATTAACTGTTAGCCACTGCAAATAATCCACCTGTCCTTGGGCAGGTTCTGAAGGTGTGTGTCTGAGGAAGGTGGTGATGATGAAGGCACCATTAGTATGACGTAAAGTACATCTGAACCAGACATCATAATCTTGGGCTCCTATAGTGGGCCAGCGCATTACAACGCCTCCAGTGCTGTATCTGCGAATCTCACAGTTGAATGCGTCTCTCCCTCCCTCCACATAACGCCTCATATCCACTTTAGAAGCTGTATTATACAATGCGAATCAACACAGTTATAGATCCGATTATTTAAAGAACAAATGAATTATAATATACAGGAACGTCACTCACCTGTAACGAGGAATGTAATATTAGGGTATAAAGGGCTGTCACCAACATTACCGAACTGAATCACAGCTTCTCTGTAGACATACTGTAAGTCTGTGTGGCCCTCAGCATTTACGTGAACCTTCTCATCCACAAACTGACAAGAAAGCCATCGCACATTATTAACAGACTGAGATCCATGTACACCTGGTGAAAGAAAGGACGGAAGGAAGGCAGAAACTTGTAATGCAAATGAAAATCTGGAGTTAATGCTAAACAAAGTAAGTAATACAGAAATAATAAAAGAAGTCAACATGTTCATTTCAACGTAACTACATAAAATTAAACGGTATATTATTTCGTGTTATTACTGTTATTGTAATATCGTTAACATAGCTACACAACAGCACGGGTAACTTCGATTTATATCTATAATACACGATTTGACACCGTAGGATCATAACTTCCTATGGAATAAGTGAGTTTAATCTGTCGTTGCGCTGTAAGCAAGCGTGGAAAAATACGTAGGCTACTCTTCATTCAACAACAATTTAACTATTTAATAAAATTATCAATTTAATTAAAACTAACCTAATGAAAGCGCAAGGATAAGGGTCCCAAAACCCCAAACCATAATGTCGCCTTTAGGACCATAATCCCAGTTTCTTAAAACCGCCATGCAAACCGGTTTGTTGTCCGCTTTCTCTTTCGTTTTATCCGAAAGAATCAAACAGGCATCGACGCCTTTAAATGGGATTGGCCTGCCAGTTACTGTAAAGTAATTAAACTTAAAACACTCGTTTTTTGTGAGGGTATGAATGGGCCAGGATAACAACAGAAAATTATTAAATATATATTTTGTTCTTTTCTGTCTTTTCTTCTTTTTTACGTGCCTCATAAATTGGGTAGATTAAATCAGCAAAGTACAAACAGATATTAAGTACATTTAATTTATGAAAGACAAAACGGACATCAAAATAAATCCCTCAGGAACCCGCGAGTGACTGACCGCATGGCGGCGCTAGAGAAACAGCGAGTACAAACTATTGGTCCTCTCGTTCCGTCCGGTACACAAACCTCCTGATCATTTCATTTGCATTACGACCAAAATCAGTGTCTACGGCACCTGGTGTAACAAATGCAGAGATTTAATTGATTAGACAATGCAAAACTTATTGAGTTTCTGTATATAATATATCTGAAGATTAAGATTATACCAGTACTGTAGAGACTATAACAGACGCTTCCCTGCAGCCTCTTTGCAATCTTATGAATGAACAGCAGACGGCAGACTTGCCCGGCTCTTGTGGGTGCGAAGACACTTAGTCAACTCTGTAAATATTTTATTTACATGAAATTTTTGCAGATATTAAGATACGGATCTTAATGCGGATCGTGATGATGAGGCTCGGCGCACATTCTTTTATTCTCTCAGAGCAAATTAGACAGGAGGAAGTGACCATGTGATGGTCATTTCCTCTTTGGTACCCTTTGCATAGAACCCTGAAATAAGTTTTTTTGACATGCATTAATTATAAATTAAGTATATGGCATAGATCAGAATCAATATGCATAGATAGCAATCAATAAGTGGTCGAAATATATTTAAATATATTTGCATCTTCTGTGGAAGGTACAAGACCATAAAATGCTGATCCAATCATTGCATTCGGTGTAAATTTTTGGTATTTCCAAGATCACTGACCACAAATCTTGGTTATATTTCCTAAACAGTGTATTTCCCCCATTAACTGCCATTACATATGCATTACTGTAATGCATTTTGTTAACATAAGGAACCTCCAATCTTGAGCATTCTTTTACCCCCTTGGCAAACACAAAAAAAACTCTTATTTAAAAATCTTTATGTATTTACAATGCAATGACACGTGTCAGAAGTTGCCTTGCTGACTCAATAGAACTTCAGTCTCATATACATGACCAAAAGACAATTTTTTTAACGGTTGGACAACTAGCTTTTTACACAAAAGAACTTCACAACTAAGGTTGCGGGGGCTCTAAAAATACAGAGAAACGAACGGATTCTGAAGAAAACTGGAACGATCAATGATGCTGCTAGTAAATCCTACAAAAGGTATTCGCACATGAATGCATTTCTGCATAGAGTTGCCTAAGGTGCAAAAACTGCAGAAAAAGGAACAAATACATTCTTATAACAAAATAAAATATTTTTGAGTAAATACACTGTTCAGATGAATACATAAAAACTCATTGTACGAACACAAACGTATACAGGGTGTGGCGTCGACTCGGTTAAGGGAAAGTCAAACATCTGTTCCTCGGTCAAAAGTTTTGCATAAAAAATGGTAGAAATGTAAATGTGCAAACACTGTCTCCCCAAAAATACCTCAGCACCGACTTTATCAAAGTTCTGTTCCCTCTAGTTTAACTGTATCGACTGTCCATTGGTTTGAGGCAGGAGATGAGGGGTTATGACACAGGCTTGGACTGTAGCACTGGTATTTGGTGCAGTTTGTTTGCCTGCGTGTCAACCGCATCAGTCTCTCCTTGGATAGTGGTGATGGACGCTTCCTCCTTTTTGGGCTGGTTGCTGGTAAACTCTGTGATGCTGAAGAGGAACTGCATGCAGCCCACTTTGATGCAGCTGCTGTGATGGAGCAGCGCAGTGCCCTCCCACCCGGCACCGCTGCCCCCTATCAGGCTGGAGCTGCTGGCTTTGCAGTTGCA
>JAZGTJ010011773.1:0-16557 GCA_036877575.1 Botia almorhae
TAATGTAATTGTACTTGTGATGAACATGTGCAATAGGCAGTTCTTTATGCTGGAGTGTATGGTTGTATAATGGTGTTTACCATTGTGTATGTGTGTAAGCGCATGGGAGGATAAATGGATGGGGCTGACTCACTGACTGCTCACTGATGCAAAAGAGTCTGAGCTCAATATGAACTCATCGATCCATAGAGATGGGAAGATGTCAGGAAACAAACAGGCATCTCGCTCTGCAGTGTTACCCTCAATCCGGCTTTTTTCTGTCATGCTGTTGTTTGTCCGTAATGAATTAGAGTGTTTCTATGAAGTGTTGTCTAAATCCAGTGTGTTGTCATGTGTGTTTCTCTCTCATCTTTCAAGATAAAATATGTAACAATCCACTTTAGGTCTTTTCCAACCATTTTTTAAATATTTAATTATTTTCTGATGTTATGTAGTGTTAAAATGCATCTAGTTGTTTATTTTGGCTGCTGGGGTCATAGTTTATGGTCTTAGTTCTCTTTAAGGAAGCGAATAAGCACAAACTAATTTATTTCTATGAGTTCTGTGAAGGGATTATTAAGGGACACACACACACACACACAATAGTGCCTCCTTTCACCAGCAGGCTTAAGTAGACTGAGGCAGGTTGAGTCAGAGGTAGTAGGTGGGAGATATCAATTCTTTTCAGACTTTCAGAAGTAAGATATCAGGCCTGCGTCATTTTCCTGCCTCAAATATTTAAAGAAATAGATTTGTTTTTTCAAGTAGATGTTCTGCTGTTGATATCTGTGCTCTCTGCTGTTTCTGAGAGTTATCGCCATATGACCTTTAAACCCCGATGATGACTTGCCGGATATATGCTATTGATATATGTGTCACATTTACACGGCTAATCGCTTATCAGTGAAGTCAGCAGCGTTTGAAACCTGCTGGCTTTGCTTAAGATCTGTTTACCTGCACTAAGATTCTGTTTCTAGATTAGCTGAGATTGCAAAGGGCTGATCATCACCTTCCACCAACCCAAATTTTCCATGACATCAAGCAAACCAAAGATCTACCCTTGAGTGAAATAGGGCTGGGATTCAGTGTTAGATGGGGTTATCATGATTAACACTGATATGGAACAACATGGAAAATGACGCTTCCTCAGAATGCCCTGGAATGCCTCTAATATACCTGATTGGCATTTTGATCTGTTAATACACTTATAGGTTTTAACCGCACCAGATAGTCACTAAAAAGAGTTTCTTCTTGACTTTAGATTTAAGCTACTATAAAATATATATATGTTATCATTGGCCCTTGAATGTTTAATTACAGATCAAAGTTTTGTCTATTCTTGATGAATTCAGAATTGGCAGAATTTGTTTTGCGTGTGGAGTACTGGAAAATAAGTTATTCCCAATGGAACCTTTGAAAAATGTCTGCTGGAAAGTAACTAGGGAACGTAATTGCAAAGCATCTGTGAAGTAAAAAGGGACACAAATCCATGGAAGAATCCAAAGCTCATATATGCACAGATCAAATGCTGCTATGTGAAGTAAAAACTGTTATATGGCCTCTTTCTAGCTGTTTTTTTGCCTTTGGCTGTTGAAGTGGGCTGGTTTACTGGAGTGGGTGAAGAAGACAGAATACCTGCTATATTATGTGCCTTAAGCAAAAATGGAAATCTCTCTCCTCTTCCCTTTGCTTTATTGTACCCAAAATGTTAATCTGAGAACACTGTTGAAAGAAAAGTTGGGCAGGAAGACTAGTCATGATGATTCAGACAATATTCTGAATATGATTAAACATGTGGCATTGGTAGGAAATAATAACACTGCGTTTGTATGTAATGATTCCGATGCGTTTCAGTGGGTGTATGTGTGATGAAGCTCCATTCTGGAAGAAGCAGCTATTCTTCTAACTGAGGCTTTGGCTGCTTGTTTATGAAAAGGAAGACGTAGGTAGACTAATGCTTTATCAAATGTCAGGGCCGCTTTACCTCACTTAATAAGCTGACAGTTTGGTTTGCCTTGAGAGTGAGTCAGTTGCAAGCTAAAATAGTGCTTCAAAGAGCATCGGCCAAAAATCTTATTTTTTTAGACTGACGTATTTGAACGTCTATGTTTAGAATGGAATATACTAGCTTAGTGAATACTGTAAAGTATATACTGTACACTGTGTACAATCTTTTCAAAAATGTTTTAAAACTGTATATTGTGCCGACAGACAATTCAAAGAGTAGTTTTTGGTTATTATCCTGGATTATTTTGAATTATTTTTTTAATAATCCAAATTTGTGAGGAAACATACACAAAACAATAAGTCTGATTTTGACTAAGGAGTCAAGAGAGACTGTTTTACACTGGAAATGGTTTGACTGGAAAGGTCAAACTGACCACATGTCCAACTTGTGAGTACCCAGTGTATATGCTCTGTGGTAAAGTGCATGTGTGCAGGTCATCCAAGTATTCTGTGCACAGAAAATATTCTCATGCTATTGACAATGTATACAGTAGAAGTCCTTAAATATTTAGTACATCAATAATCAAACCTTATAGACTATTTCTGTTTGACATTGGCACATGGAGGAGTGGCTTACTTGCTTTTATCACTCTGCATTGATCTGTGTTTGCAGTCTGTCTCGCAGCAGATTGTATTCTCAGATATAGTGCCCTGCTCACTAGGGGAGGATTACAGTTGTAACTTTACAACCTTGCTTCCCATTGCATGTCAGAGTAAACAGTCTGGAGACAGATCTAAGATTTCTCCTTATTCTGATAGCTTTTGTTGAATTGATACTTTAGATTGCACACTGGTCTCTTTTTGAATTGGCAGTCTTTGTTAGGCATTTTATAGGAAGTAACTGTAGATGCAAGGCCCCATGTTATGATTGTTTAGAACACTTATATGTCTCTTGCTTGACTTTGCTTTTTTTAAAGAATGCTAGCTTTCTTTAAAAATCTGTGAGCAACATCTGTTTATTTTACAATTCATAAGACATATTGGTGTTTATTTTTGTTAATGACCCCTACCAGGATTTAATGATGTTATTTAAACTGTCTTGTTTTCTCTCTGAGTCATGTACTTTAAACAGTGTTTGGCAATAATAAATAAATCATTGTCAGTGAATATTTTGAGTGAGAAGTACTGTGATTGACTTAGGCTAGAAAATGACTTAGACTTTGACTTAGACTAGAAGCCACGAGTTAATAATGACCAAATGGTTACTATAAGCATTGGTTTTAATGGCTGCCTGCCATAGTTCTGCAGGAGAAAGCAACTGATGTTAGGAAATGATTTAGATCACTTTTCACAGTTAGGCTGCTGACACACGCAATTCACAAACTGTAAACATGCTCTGCGCTGTGTGCAAATAATATTTAGTCACAACTGAAGGGATCTTTACATGTGCTACAAACCTGTCATTAACCAGGAAGAGAAAACAGGAAACCTGGAATTAATGAGCTAAAGAACAGTGTCACTGTCATACATCTCTAGACACGTAATCATGTCAATCTCATTTTTAAAGAGAACCACCTACTTCTGCTTGACAAGTGCTAAAAGCTTTGCTAAACAGTTCCTCAAGAAATTAAAAAGTCCATCTTAACAGCAGTTTGCATTAAGGTGTGCATTAATTGTAGATTTGGTACATATCTGGGTTACCTTTTGCATAGACAGACTTGCTTTTCAGCACAAAGTCTAATACACATTTTAAAGACTCACCCAGACAGAACAAGACCTGTCTAATCACTTCAGCCAGTCAGATTGCAACTGGTGTTTTAGCCAGTGTTTACCTTTTTTGTTTTGGACTGTGGGCCAAGACTGCAGCAGGCTAAATAAAGAATGCTGTTGTTTTGACTGGTAGGATGAGGTTGAGTCAGTATTCAAAACAGGACATGAACAAAGTAACTGGCCCCCGTGCATTAAAATGTTGTCTTTATTGCTGTAGTTTTGAGATTCATTTGACAGGTTTGTTTTATGCTGTAATTACACTTGCATAATGAGAAAGCATGTCAGTGATGAGGCCCATGGCAACAGCATGACTGGCACACAATATTAACATTTGTGACCAACAGAAGATCCATCTGTACATCACTCAGTCAACCAAATGTCTTGTCAGTAATATGGAAGACAATAAATTAATATTAAACCTCTACTAATGGTCTTTATTAAGCCTATACAGTAAAACAATAATAGTTACATTGTTTATTATTGTTGTTAACCTTGGCACATGATACTGGTCTTAAAACATTCACGCTTGTACTGAATCTCGTGCTGTGTGACTTTGGATCTGTGAGATTTGGCAAAGTGTTTGTCTGGAGTTAATCACTTCTGTTTATTCTCCATCAGAAGAGCTCATGCACACACATAATAATCTGCAAACACAAATAAAATGGAAATGCATCTTCTCAGATGTGGAGTAAGTGAGCAATGCTTGCAATGCATGTTAAGTGTGGAAGGAGTGTGCCGGTCCAGGCATGAATCAGAGTGCAGTAATCGCTAATGACAGTTCACACGGTGACTCAGTCCCACAACACTGAACACACAGTAGCACTCTTGTCTTACACACAGACACACACTCTCTCTGCTGAATACGCAGCAGCATGTTCATCCACTCATATATACTCAATCACACACACACACACACACACACACACGTTCTTCTGTGAGTACCCACCTTCCCTTTAAAATGAGCGTGTTGGATTATTTATAGCTCTCTCCCGCTGGGTTATCAGATGTAGTCCAGATATTTGCTCATTAACATTCTTTCAGAACAGATTTTAAAGCTGTCCAAGACAACTTTCTTGTTTTTTCCAATTCATTCTTTCATTTATTGTTTATATTGTATTAACCTGATCTGATTATTTACATTTACAGCCAATAAACAGTCAGTAATTCTGGCTCTGTATTTATTTTTAATGCATTAATACAGCTGGTACAACATTAGGTTTAGGTTTATGTTAGGATTTTGTGTTTGTGATGGCTGATATAGTGATAAATTAGTCAAAATCGTAATTAATAATGAACTAATATTGTGAACATCATTTCATCATTAATTGGTTAACTTTACCGTAAAGCTGCTTTTAAAGAATCTGTTATATAAGCTATATGAATAAAAATGACTTAATAGAGATACATTTTTAGTATACAATATAGATACATATGTAGATACTATATAGATTTTATGTATTTTACGTATTTCCTTTGAAATGGCCTAAAAGTGATTGTCCTCCATTTGGATCCATCATTTTCAGCCAGTGCAGCACAGCGTAAATAAAACTTTAATTTAAGTTAAAAACAAGTGCATAAATCAAAAACAAATATATACATCTAAGAAACTTAATGTCCAAATTAAATATGTATTGAAATATTGGTAATATTAAGTAATACTAATATAATTTTAACTGTAAAGTAAAGCAAGTGATTGATAGATTGATTTTAATACTAAAAATCTTAATACTAGATTTTTAGTATTAAAAGCCTGCATGAGGCTTTTAATACTAAAAGCCTCATGCAGGTTATTAGTATTAAAGTTCATTTTGTTGGATGTCCTGTCATACTCTGTGTCATTGACAGAATCCCAACCACGAGAAGGGCATTTTAAAGAGGAGGTGACAGTTAATGTGCTGATATTCTCAGTAACACTGCATAGGTCGGACAGTGCGTGTGTACGTGTGTGTTTATGGGATCTCGCTCCAGGCTGCGGCAGGAATAGCTCTGACACTGTGACAGAAGGCCAGAGAAATATGGCCACTGCCTCTTGCTAATCTCAGCAGGGAGATGTCACACGTTTCCTCCCTGATTTCAACACACATGAACACACAAATACGTACACAGCCCAGTGTTGAGGAGAGAAATAGCCTTTTTGTGTTCTGGAAACAGCTGCATTCCCACATTTACAAATTAATCCCTTTAACGGTGCACAAATAGAACTGTATGTCTTAATTAATTAATGCATATTTTCTTTGATTCTTTTTTTTAATTAATTATCAGTAAAAGGAAATAAAACTATTTGTTTTGCTTTCAATAAAATTTGCTTTAAAAAATACTATGAACTAACTACTGAATAGTTGTACTTGGCGAATGCTTTCAAAACTGCAATTTGTCTAAACATTTATTTTTAGATTATTTATTTTTCTTTTTGTAATGCTGTAGAAAGTTTCCAGATAATGTCACTTCTTGGGTGACAGTTTAAAGGAATATTACAACTACATATTAGATCACTGATAAATAAATGTGTCACAGAATTCAACATTTTGTTACTACAATTGACTGAACAGTGATTTAAATCAATGTCAAAATTATGAAGTTATTTGTCTATAATTGCTAAATACATTTATAAAGGTCAAGACCTCTAAGGGAATATTTGGCCATAATTTAATACAAGCTACTTTTTATACTAGTTTGGTGTAATTTTATGTAATATCTGGAACACAGGATTTATGACTATAATGGCAGTAACAAAGTTATGTTGCCATGTTGAGAGATCATTGTCTTGCCTTTTACTTTTGCATTTGTATTGTGTGGAGTTTGACCTGGTGGGGGTTGAGGTCTTTTATAGTGGGCAGGTGATAATGCACAGCACAGGTATGTGTGAAACATTTTTTAGAATCTGAGTCAACCTTCTCAAGCACGGTTTGCTCATATGTTGGACTGTTTAAAGCTTCTGTTGGACAACGCAGAAACTTGCCGATAGCAAACATCATTGTGAATCAGACTGTATCGTACTGTGAAATATTATATATTCACCAGAGGAACTTAACACTAGAAGCTATACAGAAGATTAAACAGAACAAACCAACATGCCTCATTGTCTTTCAGAGGGATGGACACACATGATCTCACGTCCTTGCGAGGCAACTAGCGACTTGCCCGGTTGCTCCACAGGGGAGCCAGTCTGAATTCTGGTCACATACTTATACATCCTCCCATCTCTGAGCTGGACCAATCACAGAGCTCATCCTTTCTCACCCATGACAGGGGCCCATGATGCACCTCTTTAATATTCCACAGCCTTGCAGTCAGTCAAGGTCACAGAAACATTCCTCTGCCTCAGCTCAGTGACAAGGTGCCTCATTGTATCAGCTGCAAATCCACTGTGTCCTCTTTTGAAGATCATCTCAGTTTGACACATCATTTTCCTTCACGTCAACCTGTCTGGCACTTTCTTCAATATCTGCTGTCAGCCCCTGTTTTAGATAAACTCAATATTGGGACACCCTGCACCTGCCAGTTCCTGTTTTGTCCGGATGGGTCAAATAATTTAAACAGTTATCGGAGAAAAATTAGGGTTTGGTGTCTAGCTGTTTAGAACATTGTATTTTGCAGTAAATTGATTATTGGTAGAGATCCAAGATTGTTTTTGGTCCCAAGGCTTATGCATAATCTCACTGTGGAGATTAGCTAGCTATACCAGCAGCATCACAGGCATGACACAACACAGCGATAGATCTGATGATAATTACTAATCTGTAACAAGCCCCAACTCCCAACGATGTGTTGGACACCACATGGCAAATGTTACACCAATGTTACAGTGTTTCCATGCATAGAGGACTATTAATCCTGAAGGTTGGCAATTTGCAGACAACAAATAGCCAAGGGCACCAAATGCTGGGAATTTTTCTGCACCATGGACTGGGGCCACTGTTGGAGGCCCAGATGTTCCTTTTGAAGTGGCATCAGTTCGTCTGCTGTTTCCGCTCTCTCATCCATAAATCACATGTGTCTAAAATGAAGGTTGGGGGTCCCAGCCGGCTTGCTCCTGTCTGTGTTAAATGGATAGGGGTCATTCGTGCCTCTAGTTTCAGGATGGAGCAGACGTAGCCTTACGGCATCTGACAGGCCAAAGCTGTCAGGGGATGAATGCTTTATTTACAGGAACTTTTTGTAGTTTACCAGAAGTTTAGCTACCAGCAAAGCGTTATTGACTTAAGACTTTGGCCGTTGACTTTGGCTTTGAGTGTTCGCCGGATGTAAATGATGACTTTAAATTACAGTGTAGAAATAGCCTGATTTTTTACTGCCAAAATGAAATGAAACTGAGAAAAAGAATCCATACAAAAGAACAGCACCAAAGGCATCATATGTTATTCATTGTAACTAAAGTCAAGTATAAAGCAGAGCAATGTCAAGGCCATGAGTTTAAATCCCAGAGAACACACACTTTATTATAAAGTTGCTTTGGATGAAGGCATTTACAAAATGCGTAAATATGAAAATGTAATCTATGCTACAAATATGACTTTACAGTAATGTACTGTACATTTTCACCACTTTACATTTTCAACTGGTGAATCACAACCAAAAAGTGACTGTAAGTCTGATAAGGTTGTGAATGGTAGGGACAAAACAAAGCTAAATCTAAATAACAACAGGCAAATAACCATATATTTAGCATTTAAGACAGCAAAATATGTTTATCAACTTTTCAAAATATTTATATTTAATGAGACTCAGTGGTTATTTGGCACTTGGTAATCGGACTAATTGTAAAACAGTATTTGGCTCAGTGTTTCATGTGTTAGGCAGATAAACCACACTTTTGCTGTTTATTCATTTACAAAACTGTAAATGAATATTCTTGTTTTGTTTGTCTCTGCCATGTTGATAATTCTGCATATTTTTAGGCCTATTAAGTTATGTTAATATCTATATATTTTAATATTTGATTTATTTTGCTTCAGTGAAACTTGTGACCTGCAATTTGGACATTTTTGCATTTGATCACCACTTGATCTCCAGTGTAAATTCTGGGTTGTGAGGCAAACCTACTTAATAACCATTTCTCTGTACTAATAATACTTCACTAAAGTAGTTGTGCTTTGTAATGTTATTGAGGGCCATGCATTTCATCACTGTCAAGTTTTTGTGTTGGAGGACACAGCAGAGTGGTACATGTGGAAACAGGCTAAAAAGAATGCATGGAGGTGGACCAGAATAATGACACTGGTGGCTTGATACAAGGGATCTGATATGTAAGGTGGTCCTCTGAGACAACCGCAGTCTGGACAACAAGGGGTATGAGGGTCTGACACCATCAGGTCTTTCTCATCAGAGCAGTGCCCACACAGTTCATTTCAATTTTATTTCTGTAGCTCACGCCAGTAGCTCGCCTCCAGAAAGATAATGACAGGCTAGACCATTCTGTTAAACTTCAGGAGGTCATGAAGGCTGCTGCACTGGGCTTGTTTTTGGCCCTTAGGTTTCATTTTAGTGGGGTCAGATGAAGTACATGCAAAAAGGGGCTTTGTGTTTGTCTGTTTAATAAAACAGAGTCTTATTAAATTAAAAGATTTAGGAACAAGCAAAAAAAAAAAACTGGTAGCAAATAATCAGCTGTAATGTTTGACAAAGTCATGCTGATTTTTCCTGTAATCTATAGGGTTTTCCTGTAGATTAAAAGTTCATTTCTGTGAACCAGGTAAGATTAAAACTAAGCATAATTTATGAATGATGCTCTAGCCTGCTCTGAAAAGTTTGCTACATTATGTCAGGGCTCTGGCCTAGTGTCTAGAGCACACGCTTGGTCATTGAGCTATGGTGTTCGTTTAGGCAGTGTGACTTGCGACGCGCGACACCTCCTCATACAACACAGTCTGAGGTATCATTTAGATCCATAGCACAAACAGCATAGTTTAATAATTAGATTTAAGGGTTTAGAAAAACAGTTTACAATTTAAATTCATTTAATGCAGATTTTTTTCTGAATATGAACAGAATAAATCAGATGAGTGTGCAAGGTTTCATAATATCTGAACACATTTATGTTGTTTATACGTTTACTAATTTCTCTAATGCTCAGCACCTTCACAAATCAATGCTGTTTCCCTCTAAGAGGGTAATTGGAAGACAGTGTCCAGGAGGTGTCATTTCCTGTGGAGTCAGGTGGTGAATAATTCACCAGTCCACACAGTAAACACAGCTCTTACTAAAGGTATTGCTGCCTGCTTATGTGTCTGCGCATTCCAGTGAGAGATGGGTCACGCCAAAGACATTTTTATCCCTTGAGCCATACAGTACCTCTATGCTGAATGATTTTCAGTGTAATTAAGGCATTGGTATTAAATGGGGATGCCTTTGCAAATGTGTGTTTATGTGTGCTGGCTGGCTGAATGCTAATGTTTGTGTTGTGATGTTTTTTTTATGCTCATGAATATTGAAATATGTCAGACACGCAAATCTAATTATTGACTGTGTAATTGCGTGTTTGATTTTAATGTAGAAGATCTTATCTGTGCTTATACGTGCAGATATCTTACAGTTAGTCTTTAGGTTGTGGTAAACCTCAGTGGTATTTGATTTGAATTGTCTAGCTCCTTCTATTCTGTACTGATTGACGTCACTACACTCTTAGTAACTGGGTTCCTGCAGGGTTCCTCCCATGTCGTTTATTAGAAGTGAGCCGTGTTCTCATTGCTCTGTTGTGTGTCCTGTGGGAACATGCTGTTAAACACAGCCTTATTGTTATGTTAGCACTTTTCTAAATGCACTGAACTGAACAAATGTTTTGCCTCATCACTTTCTGGATCTGTGTTTGCTTACAAGGATGATGATGTATCCATGATTAAGAGATATTATTTACAAATCCTTTATCCATCTGACAGTCAGCTTTTATAGATTAACTTAGATGTTTAGTTCTAGTGCTCTTTTAAAATGTAGTACTTACAAAATGTACTTTAGCCTGTATTATCATCTGCTAGAAAAAAGTCCAGTCTCAAAGAATTTATGATTTAAGGTATGACACACTGCCTTTAATAGTGCAGCTCATCATGGCTTTGAACTGTCATTGGTGTCTTAAAGACCATGTTGCAGATAATCATCAGATAATCATGGTGAGATAATGGGGAAAGCTGTTGCATAGATTTGGCAGTTTTAAGGTTTGTGCTTAAATCTCTAAAGGTGGGAAAGTCATATATATGTCTATATGTCAACATTGTGGTGGGGAACACAGCTGTCCCGGGGCTCATTTGCATGCCATTTAATCTGAACTATGCAACGTGCACTTTTGGTTTCTCTCTTAATATCTGTCACTAAAATGGGGAGACTAATTTGCAAGCCAGCTACATCACCTGTCAGCTAAATTATTCATGGGATCTGTTGAAGTGCATTTTTAAGGGTCTTGTCAAGAGGTAGCCAACACAGAGAAACAATGTTGACTCAATAGAAAATGTGCAGGAAGTTGTCAAATGAATTTCATCATCACAGTGAGAAAACAAGGACAATGTGGTCAGGAAGTTCTACAATATGTAAAGTGAATCATCTTATGTTGACTGGCAGACCTGCAGAGATGAGTGTGTGTGTGTATTTATGATTTATATTTTGGGTCATGACTGTACTGAGCAAGGGGTAAGGCCCAGATTGACAGCTGAGCCGTCTAGTCACAGTTGTTGGCATATATTTATGATTTGATAATAATCAGTACATTTAGCATGTGAAATAATCAAAAAACATAAAGCTAAAAAACAAGAGCTTATGATACTTCTGTTGTATAAGTGCAGTCTGCTGTGTCACTGTGCTGTCTAGTGAACTGTGCAGCTAATTGGTTTGAGCTGCTTGGTTTTGTAACACTTGCTGAGTAAATATTCCTTTTCATATCAATAAGATTTCAGACACTGCAGGGCTAGATGAAAGAAACCTTTTATTCAAAAGTTCAATTCATCTGGGTCCTTTAACGATGGTGAAACTCAACAGCACATATTTACAGACAGAGATGCAGAGTTTACACTACATAATGTAACTCAACAATTGTATTGGTAATGATAAGTATTGGCAATTTTGCCAATGCATTTAATGCAGAGAGTAAGTGTTATTGTTATCATGTATTTGTACAGTGGTATGTGGTGTTGTACAAATGAACAAATAAAGAGATACACTCTTGTGTATATTCATGGTGAAATTTGAGAGTAGATTATGGGTCCATACCAGTTCATTGATGCAACTGAAAAAACAACACATGGCGGATGGCATGCAATATTTACATCAATACCTCTTTAGCATGCTCATTCTCTCTCATAATAGGTTAAATGTGGTATGGTATGCACAACTATGTCCTTAAGTTAGCAGTTAAGGTCATAATCTCTGATTTCACATTTGCTACGAGAAACATGTGAATCGATCAAATTTGTAGTCTTTGTGCCAAATAATCCCAGAATCCCAAATAATCCCAGAATCCATTCTCCTTGCTGAATGGTTTGTATGCGTTTGTTTCTCCAGTGCTGTAATTGTAGTAATGAGTTTACAGTGAGCTTGTGGGAGAGATGGCAGCACTTTGCAAGTGCTGTACTGGCACTGATGTTTCTAAATGAATAACTGGGTCAGTTTAAAGACGATGCCACTTATCATCTCGCTTCATCAAGAAAACTCAACTGCTCAGCTTTTAGCAACCAGCCACAGAGAAAACTCCCACTTTTCAATTGTGAAGAAATGCATTATTTGGTGCAAGTGATAGCTTGGATCCATGCTATCACTTTTGTATTAGAAGTTTGTTTTAGA
The DNA here is from genome assembly GCA_036877575.1 of Botia almorhae. Taxonomy (NCBI): domain Eukaryota; kingdom Metazoa; phylum Chordata; class Actinopteri; order Cypriniformes; family Botiidae; genus Botia; species Botia almorhae. The sequence goes on from JAZGTJ010011773.1 coordinate 12,460, forward strand.
AGCTGATCTGTGATACAAATCATACATATAGCATCTTCATATCACTCAAAACAAGTTATTTTCCCATTTCTAGTGCCTGTTAAAAAGTCAAGTTGTTTTTATATTCATTTGACCAGCCTGCTATTAAAATTCTGCATGGCACCGAAGACGCATAATTAGGCTGATCTAATGCACACACAGAACAAGCAAACTATGCCCTCTTGTGGAACAAGACACCTTTGAAGTCAAATAAAAATGGTAACCTTTAAAAAACAGCACAGCATTAATATGCCCAGCCAGCATCATTGCTGAATTTTGATTGCAAGAACATCTTCTGATGTCCGAGAGCAGTTCAGCAGTTCAGTGAGTCTGTTTCCATGATCTGTTATCTTTGAGCTACACAGCTTCTTTTCCTCCAGCTACTCCCTGGAACTTACTCTTAGCCAGACAAAGAGGCCCAATTAAAAATGCATCAAGGTGTTTTCTAAGTAGACAATGCGGGATATCAATCCAAATACAGGCCCCGTGAAAATAATCAGCCTCTGGTCATCAATAATGGATGCTGCGATCTGGCGTCTTTTAGTGCTGTTGTGTAATGCTTTCATGGGATAATGCTAAGCTAAGCCAACTGCATGATCTTGGCCTTTCTAAAGTAATGATAAATATTGTGGATTGTAGAGAGGAAGTGATCCACCAACAGCTTTGTTGTGTCCACAGTAACAGGACTGTGTGTTGTTGCTAAATGTGTAGTTCCTGTTTTGAATCATGATTGGTCAAATTGTGCGCACAGTCTTGTGTGCTGCTGTGCTAAATTACATAATATTGTTATCTATGATGTGAAATACTTGTTTAGCTGTAGCTACTGTGTACTGTATATCACTGCACAGCACCTGTAGAGGCTGTTAACCTTAGATTATATACCAGGCACTATAACTTCTAGCACATTTTTACTATGAAAATGCTTAAATATTGTTTAACCAATCTAGGTATATAGATAATGATCAGCAAGCTGCACACGTTTTCTTGCTGACACTCCTGGGTGATTCATTAAACATTGAAACCATAATGTACTTCTATTATATTAAAGGCACCCAACTAAATAGTCAATCATCATTTTCCTTTTGTTACAAAGAAATAAGAAAGTCATATGGTTTGAAATGAGGGTGAATAAATGAAGACATTTTACATGTTTTGAAGAAGATTATATCTTATATTCATTATGTAGTATAATTAGTATTATGTAAGCAGGTTCCTGTAGCTCAATTGGTATACCATTGCATTAGCAGCATTAAGGTTATTAATTAAGGTTTGATTCTCAGGGAACACACATAGTCTACTAATAAAATCGCCAAAGTCGCTTTGAATAAAAGCATCTGCCAAATGCATAAATGTATTGTAAATGTAAGCTATAGTATAAATATTATAAATATTTATAATATAAATAAAGTTTAATACAAATAAAGTTGTAGGCTGTAGCTTTGATAAAACACATTTTTTATGCAAATGGTTTTGATTTTCTTTGTTGAAAATCTATAACGAATGGTTTTAGAACTGTGTTAAAACAAAAGAAGACCACTAATGTATCATGTTCATGAGCATACAATGACACATTGTGCTAATACTGATGAAAAAGAATGAATCATTGATGCCGAACATGTTCTTGTGTAGAATTACTTCTTAAATAGACCCCTGCCTCTGACCTACTGCAATGAGCCAGTACAGTTCTCCACTGTTGGATACACAAACACACTGTCTGGCAGTAGCAATTTCCAGTCTTTAATGTTTGAGATGTCCACTCACTGGCCAAGAGCCCTTTTTAACCTTAAAGTTCAAGAAAGGCCCTTCACCTTACACCACACAAAAACAGACTTTTCCATTCCCTGGAAACTTAACCTCAGCCTGTGACGGAACGTTCCATTTCCACTTTTAGAAGGGACTAGTTACGGTACCTCCCTCTAGAGTCTTCTGTGGGATGCTTTTCAGGCCAGCGTTCATCATGTGTGTTTTAATGTTATTTTTCTTATGCAATCAATATTGCTTTTACAAAATGGTCACTTTATAATAAAAATTAAGAATGCAAATTTCCATTAAACATTCTTTTATTAGGCACTTCTGAGTAATGTCCTTCCACTAGAAGATATAGTCCTTGACATGCAAACAGCATTATTGTGTGATTGCCGTCCAGTGATATAATAAACAGTTGCAATTAGCATTCAGGACATGAACCACACATACACAGCTAAGATCTGAACTACAGGGTGGGCCATTTATATGGATACACCTTAATAAAATTGGAATGGTTGGTGATATTAACGTCCTGTTTGTGGCACATTAGTATATGTGAGGGGGCAAACTTTTTAAGATGGGTGGTGACCATGGTGGCCATTTTGAAGTCGGTCATCTTGGATCCAACTTTTGTTTTTTTCAATAGGAAGAGGGTCATGTGACACATCAAACTTATTGGGAATTTCACAAGAAAAACAATGGTGTGCTTGGTTTTAACGTAACTTTATTCTTTCATGAGTTATTTACAAGTTTCTGACCACTTATAAAATGTGTTTAATGTGTTCACCATTCCTATTTTATTAAGGTGTATACATATAAATGGCCCACCCTGTACAATTAGTTAAAAAAGAAACTGTTATGATGTATTGATGTCTGTGAATTACTAGACTAAAATCCTCCAAACATGCTTAGTGTAAGTTATTCAGATGTGAGTGTAAACTGACAGAGTTGACAGAGTACAAGCCAGCAGGATGTTAGTATGAATAAGAGATCTGAAAACGTATGAAAGAGATCTTGTTTAAAAAGCGACCTCATTTAGTAGGACTCAATAAGGGACAGCACTGAGGATTTCATCATATTTGCATTTTCACTCTATTTGCTATGCAGGGATTTTAAACTAATATGGTAGTCTGCCAGAAATCTTCTTGCTGGAAAAGACAGCCATGGGTACTTCACATCTCAGCTTATAAATCTCAAGTGTTATGTATTCTGCTTCTTCTGTGGCCAGTGGTGCTGGTGGTATATCAGACATTCTCTGAATTCCCTGCTTATATTTATGTTCTTTAACCTATTTCACAAATGTCCCCCCTAAAATATGGAAAGCTAAAGCCATCAGGACACTGAAGGTGGACAGAGGCTGTTCACTGTTTGCTATTATACAGTATTTTTAATGCACACTGATAGAATAGTTATTGGCATTACAAATTCTCCTGCACCAATACACCATCAGTAGCCATGTCAGTTTCTTCTAAACTGCACATGCGTGACTTCATGCTTTGGATAATGCGATAAAAACTGCAGCAGTACTTAAATATATGTGCATAGTTACTCTGCATTGTTACCCAACATGTTGCCCTTTGTCAGATTAGTGTAGCCCTACTGTGTCAGTGAACTGGAGAATGTTTGTTAATGTTTGCTTGGATGTATATGGATGTGTCCAACTCTATCATGCACCATAACATAGAAACCATTTGATAGCATCTGTCTCTATTTCACCTGATATGGGGATAGTGTGTATCTCACACGCAGCAGCCCAGAAAAGATCAAGTGATTTGACCTCGGGAGCTCTGTGTACCGCCCACCCCTCTCCTGTGGTCTGTGATCCTCCTGGGCTGTGGCTACTGCAGGTGGACCAGCACAAGGTTTCTCCTCGTCAGTAAAAAGATTGTTATGTGTTATGTAGTTTTGTGTAATTTACCTTCATCAGATTATGTGAGCAGGCATTAATTCATATATAAGTATTGTGTGTGTATGTGCTGTTTTGAATATGTGTTTTATGAGAACACAAATGTGTATAATAATATGTAGATAACAGTGTAAACATTGTTTATTCCTGTGTCCACATAAATCAAATCACTTAAAAATGCTTTTTTGACTTTTTTGACTAAAATACTTTTTTGTTAATTAAAAAATGCCGAAAGTTTTCTGTGAGGGTTAGGAGTAGGTTAGGGTTAGGGGATAGAATATACAGTTTGTACAATATAAAAATCATTACGTCTATGGAGTCCTCATAAACCACATATGACAACATGTGTGTGTGTGTCCTAGTATATGTAGTTTACAAGGACAAAAATGTGTTTAATGTATAACAACGTAAACACAGACACTTGCTTT
>JAZGTJ010011774.1:0-16555 GCA_036877575.1 Botia almorhae
TGTGAAATGTTGTGTCCATGTGTAATAAATCCTTAACATGCAGTGTAACCAGTTCACTAAAAACAAACATACACTACAAAAAATAAATAAATAAATAAATTGTGTGTGTGTGTATATATATTATTATTTCAAAATCATCAATAAGAAAACCAATTTCATCTGAATTTTCCTATAACAAATGTGCTGTAGAAATACAATTACAGCAGTCAGAAAATAAACAAAGAATGCTTTCAGAATTATAAATAATGATTGTTTATTTTTGTCAATTTACAAAATGCAAAGTGAGCGAACAAAAGAAAAATCCAAATCAAATCAATATTTGGTGTTACTACCTTTTGCCTTCAAACCAGCATCAATTCTTATAGGTACACTTGCAAGTCAGGGATTTTGTAGTATTATAGTCAGGTGTATGATCAACCAATCATACCAAACAGGTGCTAATGATCATCAATGTCACATGTAGGTTGAAACCAAGTCATGAACTGAAACAGAAACAGCTGTGTAGGACGCTTAAAACTGGGTGAGGAACAGCCAAACTCTGCTACCAAGGTGAGGTTGTGAAAGACAGTTTCATTTTATGGCAAGATTCAGCACAGCAACAAGACACAAGGTAGTTATACTGCATAAACAAGGTCTCTCCCAGACAAAGATTTTAAAGCAGACTGGGGTTTCAAGATGTGCTGTTCAAGCTCTTTTGAAGAAGCACAAAGAAACGGCAACGTTGAGGATCGTAGACGCAGTGGTCGGCCAAGGAAACTTAGTGCAGCAGATGAAAGACACATTAAGCTTATTACCCTTAGAAATCGGAAGATGTCCAGCAGTGCCATCAGCTCAGAACTGGCAGAAACCAGTGGGACCCAGGTACATCCATCTACTGTCCGAAGAAGTCTGCCCAGAAGTGGTCTTCATGGAAGAGTTGCAGCCAAAAACATAGGATCTGGGGTGCCGAAAAATGGCAGCAGGTGCTCTGGACTGATGAGTCAAAATTTGAAATATTTGGCTGTAGCAGTAGGCAGTTTGTTTGTCGAAGGGCTGGAGAGCAGTACAATAATGAGTGTCTGCAGGCAACAGTGAAGCATGGTGGAGGTTCCTTAAATGTTTGGGGCTGCATTTCTGCAAACGGAGTTGGAGATTTGGTCAGGACTAATGGTGTTCTAAATGCTGAGAAACACAGGCAGATACTTATCCATCATGCAATACCATCAGGGAGGCATATGATTGGCCTCAAATTCTGCAGCAGGACAACAACCAAACATACCAAACATACAGCCAAGGTCATTAAGAACTATCTTCAGCGTAAAGAAGAACAAGAAGTACTGGAAGTGATGGCATGGCCCCCACAGAGCCCTGATCTCAACATCATCGAGTGTGTCTGGGATTACATGAAGAGACAGAGGGATGTGAGAAAGCCTACATCCACAGAAGATCTGTGGTTAGTTCTCCAAGATGTTTGGAACAACCTACCAGCCGAGTTCCTTCAAAAACTGTGTGCAAGTGTACCTAGAAGAATTGCTGCTGTTTTGAAGGCAAATGGTGTTCACACCAAATATTGATTTGATTTAGATTTCTCTTTTGTTCATTTACTGCATTTTGTTCATTTATGAAAATGTTTAACACTGAAAAGCATTCTTTGTTTACAGCATTTTTTCACACCTGCCTAAAACTTTTGCACAGTACTGTGTGTGTGTGTGTGTGTGTGTGTATATACAAATATATCTCTCTTCAGGTGTCAATCAGCACACTGTATATCCCACTGAGACATGTTGCAATAAAGATCAACTTTATCCCATATGTTTCTTAATGTTTTTTAAAATAAACAGAACTGAGTTAATTGTTTAAATACAATAAGAGTATTATATTAAATACAACAGGAGTCTCTTTCAAGACCTCTTTTGGTTTTGAAATAGACTTTGGATTAGACTTCGTATCTTGGCAAATCTGAGCAAAGTTTGAGAGATTTTTGAGATCTACTCTAAACTCTGGAGGAGACGCATGTAAGATTACTGGGAATGTTTTTTTAAGCACATCTATAGGCATTTATGTAAAGCATAAATAAATAGAGGCTCTTTATATTTGGTTACAGTGGCAGTGGTTGTCAGATTTCAGAGTGGGTGACAGACGGGAGACAAGATTTCCTAAAAGCTTGTGTGTAATCCTTCACAGTCGTGTATTTCCCACATTCCTCAGTCTCATCCCCTTTTTGCCTTTTTGGGGTGCTATGACTTTATAAGCGAGCAGGTGTATGATGTTTTTAGGGCGTATGAAAAAGTTGGTGAAAATTTCCATAAACTTAACATTGGGCTGAATTTTGTACTTGGGGGTTAGCTAATGGTGACGTTTCAGCTTCAAAGCCACGTTCTAGCAACCAGTGACATTACCCTAGCAACCACCCCACTGACTTCCATTTAAAAAGGTGAGAGGCATTACATATCGTAAGAGACTCGTGCCTGGCCTCTTTTGACTCAAACTGGCAAGTAGTCTTTAATTATTACCATGGAGTTAGTTGGCTCTTTTGATTCACACACACATCGATCTATTGGTTTTACCCTGTTAACTGTCTAGCTACACCCTAGCAACCATGTAATAAAAATTGAATAAGCCATATCTCAGCATTACAACATTGTAGAGACATGTGGGTGGGTGAGACACTTATTTGACTGGGGCTCACAGTGGGCTTTAGGTATTGCCCTGGCAACTCCCTGACCACACCCTAGCAACCATTTAGATCACCCTAGCAAATTTCTAACATCATGAATAAGCCATATTTTATTATATCTATCATGCTAAGTCATTTTAGCATCATGCTTGTAACATGCCATTTTATGCTAAATCATGCTTGCATCATGTTAAAACTTGTTAACATTGTTTAAATGTTCCATATTCCAGATTTTTGCCACATCAAGCACCACTCACATTTTCTTCAGAAAATGTACCTGGTTTTGTGTATACTATTTACCACGAGTTTTAAACAGAATTGTTCACCATCTGTTTGTCTCAGAATTGTATGCCAGCAAAATAAATGTTTAATTGGACTGAAAACACAATGTATATGAAGTTTTAATTAGGATATTGTGGGGCAGTTTTTCTTTAGGGGGTGTTTGATTAAAGTGTACACAATGAAAAACAAAGGTGAGAGAGCAAGCATGTGCTTTTGAGTGCTCAGTGACATCCTAAGTGTTTCCTGTAGCTCAGTGAGCTTTCCTGTAGCTCAGTGGTTAGAGCATGGGGTTAACAACGCCAAGGTCATGGGTTCGATCCCAGGGATTGCACATACTCAATGTATAGTGATCAATGTACAGTATAATGCAATGTAAGTCGCTTTGGATAAAAGCGTCTGCCAAATGCCTAAATGTAAAATGTAAATGTTTCCTGTTTTTCTGCCCTACTTCTGTCAGAGCCCAACTCAAATGACAGTAAACATACAGCGGTATCTAACCTCATTTCTATACACACATGCTTGCACATGCTCGAAATATTCTTCATTTCTTTCCCTCTTTATTTATGACAAGTTTTGCTGCGTGTTCTTGTTCTTGTGTTGCTTTCATTGTGGTAAACAACACACAGAAAGATCTTTAATTCCCATGTAAGCGTGGGAACTGTGTGCTACTGATATCAGACCAGAAAAGATGTTTTATTTATTTATTATCAGCAGGAGATAAAGGTGGTGGTGGGGATTAACAAGTCTAAAGTGAGATGAAATTCAGACACAACAAGAATTTCGTGAAAACCTACAAATGAGCTGTCGATTTTTAGGCTGTTTTAAAAAAAAGTTGGTATTTCTGAGGATCGGGTCAATAGTCAGAGACTCCAAATGTCTATTTATATTAATTGATTAGTGCCAATATTTGGTCAAATCAATGTTTTAATCAATGTAGATAGGTGCTAGGTGACTACAAAAGTGTCCTTAATAGTACTAAATAAGTAGCTGATAAGGTGTTCTGGCTAGTTGCTAGGTGGTTGCTGAGGTGTTGCTTTGTGGGTGCTAGGGTGCTGTGGCATTGTTGGTGATTCATAGATGGAGGGATGGAGGGACGGAGGGACAAGTGGACGTATGGACGGATAGATGGACGGATGGATGGACAGAAAGACAGATAGTCTAATTAATTATTATTAATTTACACCAGTGGTTTCTCCCTTATTTAACACCCCTGATTCGCATTATCAGTTTGTTAGCAGAGATGAGAGTGAAACTGAGTGAGTGATTGAGCGAGCAAGTGAAATTGTGTGTCAGACGTAAGAAAACGCAGTGTTGTGGATCTCCAGGACAGGAGTTGAAATCTGCTGTATTGGACCATTACACCATAAACAAGTACATTATTTAAAAAGTGAATGTTATCATAACACACACAAACTCTCCATGTTAAAGACATTGTGTTAAACCAACTCAGATCTCTCACTCTGTTGGGTTTCTGGCAATTAGTAATTCATCAACTATTTGAAAAGCATCCAACAAATTACTTGTGGGAAGTTAATTTCCCCAGAGACAACAGACAACACTGCAAAAAAAGTGTACTGGGTTTTGCTGACGTATTTTGAAAAGGTACAGAGAGTTATTAATAGAAGTGCCCTGCTCTCTCCCGGATCGAGGTGTTCTATGCCTGTTTCCTTGAATAGATTCCCTATTTATTTATCCAGAGTGGAGGGAAATAACTTTAGTTTCCTGCCTCCAATTTCAGATGCTATTGAAATGTATAAAATTAATGACTTGACATAACTATACACAGTGTGAGTTTATTAGTCAGATCAGCATATGTGGGTTTGAAAGGTCAACATCACTGTGTTTGTGTATACATTTATTAAATGAATTAGGCTAATCTAATGAATTATTTAAGGAATTCCACTAAGGTGACAGGGTTAGTTTAACCTATTGTCATTTAACTTGATACATTGTTCTCATTAAGCTGGACAACTTTTGGCCAAGTTTTGGATTTTATAGGATTGTCATCAAATTTGGTAAATATTATGCCAAAACACTGAAGATGATGTTATGAAGGATTTTTGATATCTTGAATGTGTTGCCATGGTGAGGCAATAAATTAATGGGATTAAACTGAAACAGGAAATGGCTCATATCTATTGCGTGAATTAAGTAATTTTGTTCAAATCTAAGGACTGATGATACAGAGTTGGCTAATGTGAGTCAGTCATAGCCCCACTGCCCCACTTACACAAGTCTATTTTGGGCCCCTAAACGTGCTTAAAAACTCCTAAAACTTGGCACACATGTGTCAGAGTGGTCGGCCATTAGGCCCGGGCAAAGACTGACACCAGACACCTGAGCATTTGAATTTATGGCGTGGAGCAAGGTCGTATCGCAGGCATCATCTTCATGCAGGGATGCTGGACAGCAGTAATCAAGCTGCTGTCCATCCAAGCTGCTGTCCATCCAAAAGATACACACACACGCAGCTGATCCAACTGATAAACCACCAGCCCATCAATCTGTCCCTGGGGACCCCCTGAATGCACTGCAAAGATGCTGTTAATTGCACATAATGTTGGATGATGTAAAATCTGTCATGCTTTACTGTCACCATGAAAAGTAAATAAGGTTGGATATGTTTAACAAATGGTAGCTGCCTGTTCTCTTCATCCAGTTAGCATGTGACAAATCTGCATGTGACTCCATCTCTCCTGCGGTAAATGTCAGCGTTTTTTTAAATCTACAGCAGCATTTATTAAGATGTTAATTAAATGGGGTGGCAAGCATGAAGCATCTGTGGTCGTTTGTCAGGACATCTTCACCTGGATGGGAATTACAGCTTTAGAAAGCGTTCAAAGCTCTCCACGTATGTGTCATTTCTAAATTACAGTTAACTTATTAAATTGAGTCTGAATGTGCCAGTGTGAGTCAACTCTGTTGTTTTTGGGACCTGGCTGAGAACAATGACAATAAAGAACAAAACAGGCATGAAGAGTCTGTAAATTAAAAGGCTGAAAATATTAATCTTGAGGAAATCAAACCAGTACTATAAGAACTTTGTTTTCTATTCCCCTCATATGAGATTTGTATATCGAAATTAAATAGACTAAATGTATAAAACAACCATAGAACAAATTAAGCTGAAATTAATCTATCACTTAAAAAGGAATAGCTAGTTTGAGATTAAATGCTAGTTTGTAGCTATTTAGAAAAGTTTTCTCCTCATAATTACATCCAATACTTTTCACAATAAACTTGCCATTTCTTTCTGTAAATATTAAATCTTTATTAAATGAAATGATTTGGAATAGTATAGTTAAAAGGCAACAGTTTCACAGATCCAATCTGAAAATGATGATCTGTAATGGCTCCAGAGGTTTTCAGTATATTTTTATAAAGGCCAATAAATGATGATGTTGAAATACCACAGACAGAACACGAAGAAGTCACTATTTTTGGACATTTCCATAACACTGAGAGTGGAAAGTGTGAAAGATTTCATTAGTATCTGTCGTCTCTTCATTAGCACAGATCGCATGTTTCGCACCAGTCAAAGAGAGAAAACCACATTCATGTTTATTATTAGATGTGAGAACCTGCGCGCTATGATATTCACTCCGTCATCAGTTCCCAAAGAAGTTTATTTTTACTTTTGCTAAATTATTAGTGAACATTGAGCATATTTTGTTTTGCTTTGTCCAAAACAAGGTTTGTTTTAATGGTTTTTGTATACTGTCGCACTGCTGATACTCTCAAGCTACATCCTAAAGGGATAAAAAACAATTCTGTTGTAGCCAAACTCACCAATAGGAGAGACCACAATCAAACAGACAGACAGGCGAACAGAGAGAAAGACAGGTGGAACTTTTTGTCACTTTTCTATCTGAGTACAAGTATCTGATCTACAAAACATTCTGAACCTCAAAGTTCAAACTAAATATTTAACAAACAAACAAAAAATGCTTGCAAATCAGCAGTTAAATCATGAACATGAACAGTATCATAAACATTGTTTCCTATGTGTGACTAGCACACAAAGAGGGGAAAGTGGTGTATTTGTCAGTGTATGGTAACCCATATCAACCCACAACACCCATATGAAAGGTGCCTTGCTCAAGGGCACCTGAGTCATTTCCTGTCAGCTGTGGGACTCAAACCTGCAATCTTTGGTTTGTAAGTCAGATTCTTGGACCATTAAGCCACGACTGCCCCTCATGACTACACTTAAAAAAATGCATAATTTAGGCTGTCTCAGGCAATGCACACATGTGGTGTCAATTACAGCCAGAGTGCAGATTAATTAGACTTTTAAGAATAATTAGAATTAGAGTTTATTTAAAATGTATCTGGAATTTTACAGCCATCAGTTTATCTCACTCGTCAGATTCCGTTTCTCACTGGAGTGACACTGTCAACAAACACCAATAACTGACCAAGCAAAGATTGCACTGATTGGACGCTCCATTCACTTTCATTAAAGTTAAAGCCCCAGCTGCATAACGGCAGACCTTTAAGTCTACGGAACTTATTCAGCAACAATGAAAAAGCTAAACGTGTCTATCTCAAGATCGGTCCTGTGTCACACCTGCAACACCTGTCTAAAGTAACTGCGCTTCGCAGATTGAGATGCCTGCAGATCGAGATGCAGATGCCTGCTGCTTAAAGACAGTGTTTGAGCCGCTTGCACATGCCCGAGTTTCACATCTTAAACAGTTATTTTTAGTAAATGGATGCTGCACCCGCACTGCGAGTGTGCGTTCAGTCGCGATCCACGCACATCGTTTCTGTGGGAAATCCAATCTCTTCCAGTGCTGACACTAGCTTAGCGGATACTATTGATAAAATCCTGGATGGGCCCACCACCGAGAGAGAGAAAGAGAAGAGAGGGAGAGATCTGCATTATGTGTTTCCATCACAAAGCAAAGATAATTGACAAATTGTTATGTGTACTTTGCTTTCAGTATTTATAAAATCTTAATCAAAACAAGCAAACAAGTTGGAACAAAAACCAAATAGATTGTGTATGTGTGTAGTGTATATATTGCATACCCCCTTCCCTACGTTTGCATTACATCACTACACTGTTTTGTTGCAAGCCACAACTCTCTTGTCAGCTGCTTCAAAATCCTGTCATTTTTCCCGCAGAATAATTACTTGTTCTGCCAGGAAAAAGAAGAAAAACCACTGAGGCTCTTTCTCCTGCACCACCAGCCTTTGTTTATTGGTCGTTAGGAATTAATCATTGTCAAGTTATTCTTAAGAGCCAAAATAATGAGACAATGACAAAGTAGAGGCGTAAATTGCTGCCTCCACATATATATGAAACAAGGTTACCCTTACAACGGTAAATGAGCAGGGCTACAGAAAAGCACAGTGCTAAAATAAGTATGAAAAGGTAACGATTCACAGTCTTTCGTTATCTCCATGTGCATATAGCTGTGCATGTTGCATGTTTGCTTTTTCATTTCTGCTTATCTAACTTCTTTAAATGTGTGTCGCCCGTCAACTTTCTCTCTCTCTTTGTCTCTATTTGCGTTCTTACATTCTTCACCCGACAGTTCTCTCCCACGGGCCTAATTATTCGTAAAAATGAATCGGATGAAAGAAAGAAAGTTGTTCTAGAGGACGCCCTGTGAAAAAGGGTAAAAATGGATAAAGTGCAAAAATAGTTATTTGTGGATGAGGGACAGCATGGTTTTTTAGCCACTGTGAGTAACACAAACACTGGCGTCACAAAGACTGCTTGTCTTTATTCACATGCCACTTTGCACCTGTTCATGACACTCTTTTTACTGTTTTCAGTCTTTTGTTTCTTTAAAATTCTTTAAAAAGTATTTAAAATTAACAAATGAATCTAGTTGGAAATGAATTAAGAGGGAGCAGACATGACCTCAGTGAAACTCAGCCATCAAATAAACTGAGACATTCATAGTTATTCCCAGAGAGAGAGGACAGTGCCCTTATCGGTTTTGTAATCTCATTTACTATGTTTCTGTATTTTGGGCTAAAGATATCAACTTTAACAGATAGTATACCAAAAATCATTGTTTGTTCATAATTTACTCATTCATGCTCAACACAAAACAAAATAAAAACTAATTAAAGCTAAGGACACGCCAAATCAGCATCAAAAAACTAGAGGCAGCAAGTGTGGTGTCGCCTTGCGTTGGCGCATAACTTGTACATGTGCACTTGTACATACCGCAAACACTACAGCCAACTAACATGTATTCTGAGCCTGCGTGAGGAAATACCTCTCTGACGATGAGATGTCTCTGTGCAGGAAGGCCTCCTGCAGCTGTTCTTGTCAGTCTGCACAATGCGACTATTCATAAACAAGGGGATGTTCTCTGGTGGCATATCACAATTATTTAACACTGGCTTGTTTGGGGCATGTTCTCAGGCAACATAACACATCTGTTCATAAACAGTCAATGGGTGTCCTGCACCTGTCCTTAGCCGACATAATATTTCATTCTTAAGTGTCCCCTAACGTACCAGGTCAGCAACTGGTATAATATGTCCACTCGCGTCCGGTTAGCACAACACATCACACATGTCATATGCATGCATAAATGGGGGTGTTCTGCAGAATAAAATGCTAGGGAAAAAGAGCAGAGAGAAATACATAGATATAGACGACTCAATCGCCACAGCTAAAACCCCAATGAGAGTGTGGGTCAAAAACATGATGGACCATCTAATCTGGCACCAAAAAACACGTGGCTATGTCAGTATGATAAAGTGTCTTCATAAAAATATTGACATTGTGAGGGTGAAGTTTTGCTGGACAGTAACCGAATACTAGGTTATGCATTTAACAAAGAGTCTACACCGCATAGCACTCTACACCGCTGACAAAAAAGCTGAATGTTTACCTGGAGAAGACTTGTGCCTGACATTTCCAGAGAAGGACTGGAACATGTTTTACATGGAAACAAACCTGGAAAGATCTGAATGGATGTCGCAAAGAACCTTTGTTTACCAGAGAGTGGGAACACCGAATGCCGGGTACCGTGTGGTCGGTGATCTTCTAAAAAGAAACTGCATTTACATTTTATGTAAAGACAAGACAAAGCTTCACAAACATTCTGGGGTCATCCTACATGAAGAACATCACGATCTCTATGAAATGCAATTTTTGTTCAAGTAGCGCAATGTTTAGGCTCTGGAATCCCTTTATTCAAACATAAACAGAGTGTTCACATGGCATGATATGCGCAATAGCTATTGCAGGGTTAAAGTGCAGCTGTTCCACCCCGAGAAATGCACGTGCAGAATTCGTGCGTCGCCCCATCCCCTCCTATTTACTACTGCCATAATAAAAAACGCTAGCCAGAACCTCCCACAACAACTCTTTCCTGAGCGTTCCTGACGACAACGCGGTCCCCATATACTGTCAGAAGCTACCGCAGACCAATCAGGGTTTAACGAACGTTTCATATCCTATCTGTGTGCTAATATGTGTGCTAATCTGTGTGCTAATGCAACCGAATGCAACTGGTTTTAATGCTACAAATGAATGCTTCAGCGAAGTCGGGTTCAAAATCATTAAAAGACTAATCGCAGTGCTGTTACAACACCTCACTGAGGCCAAGCGCAAGCAAGAGTGTCTATGGTGTGTAATAGATACCTGAGCCAACTGCAACATTCCTGTCAGTTTGAACTGCCTGCATACTTTTTTGACGTACACTTTGTTGAGTTTACCCACAAGCTGTTGAGATTTCTACTTCACCCTGTTATCGCATACACTGGATAAGACTGTGAGAAAATTGTTTACAACACTGTGGATGTCTGGCAGGCCTACGTGGATGCAGACAAAGCATGGCTCAGAGGTCAGATGGTGGAGTTGATGCATAAGATAATCAATGTATCGTGTAATTTAAAAAAGTATGCGTAACGGAAAGCCATCATCTATCAAATCTCAAGAAACACATGGATGTCGTAAGAGGCCTGTCAAATGACTGGGAAGATATGACCACCTTCTGCATTAACGCCAAAGAGCCTAGCTCTGCAAGAGTTAAAAAGGTTTTGCATGCCATGTCTGAATGTAGCAAAGAGATAGATGTCACAGAGGTCCTCTGTATGTGTACATATGTAACAAAACTGTGTGTCGCTCAATTAAAAAACAATAAACACAACGTTGGTGAAATCGTTAAAACTCTTATCGACTACGTACTGGAACAAAACATGATGGCCTTCGTAAACGTTCTTGTCTGGTTGGAAAATATCTTGTCGAAATGTCCGCTTATTTCAAGGAAAATAATTGGGCAATACAGGTGAGACAAAATCAAAATGAGCAAACAGGCAAGGGTCGAGGCAGGCAGCAAACAATCAACAACAATGTCCAAAGCGAAAACACAAGGTAGGCAGCAAAAAGTCAAAAACAATAAACAGTTCAATTGGCAACGGCAAAGCAGTCCTAAAAAACTCTCTGAATTGCAGCTCATGGCAGTACAAGACATTGCACTGAGTAGCGTGTGGTTCTGGGCTTTATAGTCCGACTAATTGGAATCAGGTGCCAAACAGGAAGCAATCACACCTGGGTACGAGGGTCATGGGAAATGTAGTCCGGAACAGAAGTTAGTATTCTTGTGATGGCTCCCTCTGGCGGCAGGGAGGAGGAGGAGGGGCAACGATAATAATAGATATTTACTGACATGTATAGATGTGTTTATCAAGTATGCATGGGCTCGCGATCTAAAGAATAAGAGCGGACTCAAGGTTACTAAAGCCTTTAAAACTGTACTCAAAGAGGGCTGTGTCCCTCTGAAATTACAGACGGACAGGGGGTAGAATGGTAGAAGGGTAGAAATGATTTTAGATTAGAAAAACAGGGTCAAAAGATGATGGTTTTAGTGAAATGGTTAGGATGGCCCGCTAAATTTAATAGCTATGTAGCCTCTCGTCAACTTGCTAGCCTTGCTAGTCATAAAACTCACACATACGCAAACTGTCGGGGTCATTCGTGTCAGGGACTACCATGGCCGATGTCATGTTCTATGTCACGCTACAGTGTAATGTTTCTTTGTTCAGTTTCCCCTGAAAATCACATATCTAGTGACGCCAAGTTCACGTTACACGTTACATGCATCCACAAAAACGGTGGCAAAAAGTTAGAGCATACCCCGAACACCAACAGGGGTGCGAAAAATACGGCCTAACCGGGGCTATACAATTTGAAGAGCATGACTTTAAATGACGGTTACCATGCCTATGTCCCTGCAGTGATTCGTGCAATAAATGAAATGCTTGCTCCGTCTGGGGTGTTGGATTACAATCGCGTAACAAACAACATTTTTCTGCAAGCAAAGCCTAACATTTAATTATTCTTGTTTCGGAACCTAGCCATTATTTTAGGGCTGAAACCGGGCGATGCTCTAGGACATACCAGATACAATAAAGGAGCTAATTTTGAACACAATATTGTGACGTATGCCCCTCATCAAGCAGATATCAACGCAAGGTTTTATACGATGTATGTGCAGACCTACATTTTTGAATACCAATCGGTGGGGGATTCGTTCACCCCCCTTTTGAAATGCATAAATATTACTGGTAAAACAATGAAACTGTCAGTGTCAGTTATGACAAACCTCATTACGCGTCGATCAACAAGTCACTCATCAAAGACATTGTCGTAGAATTGAAGAACGACCAAAACTGCAAAATAGCATTTTAAAGTAAAGCTATACTTTAAACCATCCAAACAATCTGCTCTTTGAAAATGAGTTATTATAAAACCACACATAATGAATACAAATGATTATTTGGGCTATTACTGGAATCAGGCTGGGGGGGACTTCCCGGATATGCAGGAGATGTCGCTATGTACGTAGTCAGTCTATGGAGTCTTTTCAGAGGACTGTCTAGAAAGGCCGTACCATTGTTAAAAAAGGATTCAACATCGCTAAGCCACACCTAAAAACAGCTGCTAAAAACATTTTTCCGGTGTCATCTCGAATGCCAAGGCGTAAGAAGCCCGCAAAGCGAAACGCATCAGTTAAGAGACACTTAAAGACTATATTCTAACATGGCGTTACTGCATGACATGTCAGGAGAATGTATTATGTCCGAGTTTGATTTATTTACAGTACCACTGACATAGACGGCTCTTGAGAAAAACACCTATGTAGGAGTTCCACCTTTAACGGCCATATCAGACTCTGCGCCTTTGAAGTTTTTTTTTATCGCAGATACCAGTGAAGATTAAGTGGATCCTGCAAAGGTTGGTCTAATAAATTACCCCAGAGCCACTATATTTTCGCAAGTTGATGTGAGCATCAGAGACCACCTGATTTCTCAGAGTTTGAGCATGTACCCTAATCGCTGTATCATCGAGTTTCTTATCAACTACAGGAAAGATGCTTTGCATACTTTTTCACTGCAGGCCTGTTTTACAAAGACAGTGCGGGTCACATGGATGTCTGATCCCATAGACAGAAACGGGTCTGTTGAGGAGATTGCTCCAGACGAGCGGCAGCAAGGTAATAGAGCCACTAACCAATTCTGTTGCATGCATATTAAACTTTAGACATTTTTTTCTAATATGTGTCGACTGTTTTTTGAGCTTCTTGAGGGCACGTTCCTCAGCACCTCGTCAACAACGCTATCCGGCTCAGGTCGTCTTTTTCATCAACGGTGGCCAAGTCATCTTTATGCACGATCGGGGTGTTGATGATCGTCAAATGTAATGAGAGTGTCAAAACCATACTCACTCTGTCCCCCTGTTTAACGAGTGCTTAAAACCTTGTCAGGATATTTGAGTAAAGTTTGGCTTTTTCATGTTGATCCAAATCAGTTTTTAGTAAAATATTTCTTATGGACGTGTCCAGATTATTTTCTACACCCTGTTGGATGTTCTCACGAATGCTTCAGAATTTTAGTTTGTCCATCTGGTTTTAAGGCACTAAAAACATTTTCTCCGCATACTCCATGCTCAGGTCAGTTTAGAAGCTATTAATAAAGGGTACTGCGATGCTTAGAAGCGGTAAAAGAAATCCACCTCTCTGATTGAGTATGAGTTTCTTGGCTGTTATTTAATTTCCTCTTTTCTACTTTTTAGCTTGCGCTACTCTTTGGGGCTAATCAGAATTGTTCCGTAAAGTATGTTAAGAGGCACTTTGTATAGCATTAAAATTAGTTAGTCAGAAGCTGACTGTTAAATAAGACGTTGTTGTTTAGGCGTTGCTTTATGTAACAGCTTCAGTTGTGGTGGATGCTTGCAAAGCATGGTTAACATGACATAACAATTGATGCTCTTATTTTTTCAGGAGATAAACCACTTGATGGTCGGAAACGGTATTGTTTGGGAGTTTTTGTTTTATAGTCTATCATTAAATATCCAAAAGGCCAACTGGTTGCATCGTGATAACACTCCATTAAGTAGTTTGAGTTTCCCGGATACATTTGTCATCCTAGCACTCCAACCTGATTGAAGTCTCAGGGTTTTTTAAACACAAATAAATAATTGGCGTTCAAGCTTATGGTACTGTTGGATTTTCTTTGAACAAATAAATTCTGGACAATGTAAATTGCACTGAGATTACGATGGTGTACATACTGTGTGAAAACCTTTTGAATTTCCTTGTTTACACACACTACTTGCATCATGTAATTGAGTATCAGAAGACAAGTCTTGTTGACAGGTAGTAAATAATCAACAGTCAGACTTTGAGGCGTTCCTTCAACAAAACGTAAACACTGGCAAGGGTCGAGGCAGGCAGCAAACAATCAACAACAATTTCCAAGGGGCAGGCAGCAAAGGTTCAAAAATGATAAACAGTCCAAATGGCAACGGGAAAGCAGTCCAGATAAATGCTCTGAAATACAGCACATGGCAAAGAAGACATCGCACTTGACTGAAGCTTGATCCTGGGCTTTATAGGTAGATTAATTGGACACAGGTGGCAAACCGGAAGCTCATCAGTCCTGGGTACAGGGGCGATGGGAATTGTAGTTCTTGACAATGGGTTAGTATTCTGGCGAGGGTTCCACTGGCGATCAGTAGGATGCAGAGCGGTGACCTCCTCCGTAACACATACAAAAAACAATGTTTTAAATTTTTTAGAAATCAAATTTGAAGCATTTTACAAAATAAGACTTTCCTAAATTTTGACTCTTAGGAATAAATTGATCACACTTGTATCACTGGCGATTTGTCTAGCTAACGTGACTGTTTTAGCCATTGTGTCATGCTGACACCTGAGATACGTTGCCAAATCTGTAGAACTAATTTCTCTCAGATTAATGGGTCTTTGCAACTCCACACTATTGAAACAAGGTCTCTGTTAAACATGATAATGGCATTTCCTATCAAAGCATAGATCTTATTGCGATTAGGCCACTGCGCACCACTAAAGCTCGTGGAAGGTCGCGAGGTATCGGCATTATTTGTAGAGACTGCTAAGTGACTGGGTGGAATGGTTGTATTGAAGGAGCTTGTGGATGGTCGCAAGGTATTTGCATTATCTGTAGAGGTTGCTGAGCGTTGCTGTTTTGAGGCCTGTTTAATATTTCTTGTAGTCACGTGCACACATTAATATGACAGAAATTCTGTTGCAATGGTGCCATATTATGAGTTAGTATTTCTAAGTTTGTCATAAAGACAAACTTATTGGCATATTAGAGTGGCATATTGACAAAGACTAACTAACAATCTTATGTTGGAAAGCAAAAGCATACAGAAGCATCAAACCTTGACAAACAACAGATAATTTTGTGTCAACTCAACCAGATGTTACGTAGAAGGCCGCCGCGCCGCCTCCCCTGCGTCACCAGAGGGAACTATCGCCAGAATACTAATTCCAATCCGGACTACATTTCCCATGTTCCCCCATGCCTATGGCTGATTGCTTCCACCTGCCTTCAATTAGCCCGGTTATTTAAAGCCTGGACCTGTGCATGTTCACTGCTATGTCTTGTTTTGCCAGTCAAACATTTCAGAGCGTTTATTACCTGGTGCGTCTGATCACCTGGTGTTACTTGGATTGTTTATCATGTTCGATTGTTTGCTGCTTGCCTCTTGTTTTGCTTTGAACTGTGTTATTGATTGTTTGCAACCTCCGCCTGTTTACTCGTTTTGATTTGGTCTCATCCCTATTGCTCTGTTTGCCATTGTTTGACCATTGCCTGTTTCACTACGATTGTATTTTTTATTATATTATATATTTTTTACATTTTTACAGAAGCTAACTAAATAAATACATTTAATGACATTTTGTTTAATTTTAATTACAGTGTCATTATAGCTGTTATGTGAATATACTAATGCAACAATTGGAGGTCCAAGCCCATCCTGCAATACAAGGCGCATCCTTGTGTCACGGAGGCAAGACGAGAAATGTACGATCGAGAAGTGGTCCCCGTGTAGCGTGACAGAGAACTCAAACGCGGATGTGCGCGAGTGAGCAGGTTAGCCACGCAGTTAATCTGAGAACGCTCCGRCAAAGGAGTAGAGATTTCCACCCGGAAACCCGCGTTCTCATACACGCACAAAGAGGATATATAAACGTCCGCTAAGCGGTACTCACGTGAGTTGAGTTGGCGTAGAGAAGAGCGACCAGAACTGAGAAAAACCATGAACTCAATGTCCGGTGCTGAGTGAACCTTACTTCCTGTTTATATATCCGC
>JAZGTJ010011775.1:0-16554 GCA_036877575.1 Botia almorhae
TTATGATATATGATAAATAACATTAAAAAGATTCTACCAACGTTACTGCAAGAACGTTTTTGATGAACTTTTAGAAAACATTAGTGAGAATGTTCTGAGAATGTTCTCTGTTAGCTGGGTTGCCTTTCACTGTCTTTCCCTGCAGCCCTGGTAACAGGGGAACAGAACGTTAATAAGAACAGAACTATCTCTCAGACAGCACCTGCGGGTCATTGCTCCATACCGAGAGTTCTCTGTGTGGGTACTGCCAGTCTTGGCACCCTGGTACCACCAGGGGTAGCTTCACTGCCAGATGTGACCGGGGACTAAACCACAGAGTTCTAGCCAGAGTTGAGCAGTTTCTGACTATACATATATAAATTACATTTCCCATGGGCTACATTTGAGAATTAAGTGAAATTAAACTATTATTGATAGACTTACAGGGTTTCATTTGGTTAGTAAATAAAATCTTGTCAACCTCAGATGTGTGGAGGATATTAAAATTGATTTAGATTATTTGCATTCATATTGATTCACAGTTTTTAGATAAACATTTTGGTGACTGCAATTCATAGCTTTTAGGAAAATCAGTTATTGAGCAAGTACACAACAGATCAGTGTTCAGCACTTCAGATCTCCTTACCCCGAATCACAACTGTACGTTTATAATGATGATTTGTAATTTGAGTTGTCGGGTCCGATATCCCAGGAAATGTCACTTTGGATTCATTTATTTTTGTCTTTATGTATAAAATTGAAAAATCAAACGACCAGCAGTAAAATCATCTTGTTTCATTCACACGTTCTTATTTCTGTCTCTTCTGTTTGCCAGGAAATTGCAGCTTACTTGATAACATTTGAAAAGCACGAGGAATGGTTAACAACATCCCCTAAAACCAGGTAAGACAGTTAATCTATTACCTCACCATTAAGAATGCATTTTACCCAGAATTCCAGGTTTTTTTAACATAAGGACCAGGTTAAGCCGTTCGCTTCAGATTCTATCACGGCCTTCTCAAAAGGTCAAGTGTTTGATGTTGGTGGACATTGATGGCCGTTTCAAATGATTTACTTCTTT
Source organism: Botia almorhae (assembly GCA_036877575.1). NCBI lineage: Eukaryota > Metazoa > Chordata > Actinopteri > Cypriniformes > Botiidae > Botia > Botia almorhae. The sequence goes on from JAZGTJ010011775.1 coordinate 1,061, forward strand.
TTGGAATTATCTTGACAGGTAATGGATTATTAATGTGGATTATTAACTCCAAACAGCCTATTAGAAAAGCTATTACTTCAACGCTGTCTCTCATCTCTGCTGTGAGTGTGATGGTAATGTGTTCATATCTAACAGCCAATTAAACGGCTGCTAATAAATGTAGGTGTGAACCGAGGGCTGTTTAGATGCTGAGAAGATGAGATGAAGTGTTGTCTGACAGTAAAGAGGGCAAACTGAGCATGTGTAGTCTGTCATTAGATGTGTGTGTGTACTTGTGCGTCTATCTTTGTGAGAACCAATGTGACCAGTTATACCATCAGAGAGAGGACAAAAAGAGTAAAGTGAGGACATTTTGACTGGTCCTTACTTTCAGGTACTTAATTTTAAAGGCCTGTTTGAGAGTTCAGACTTGACAATGAAAGGACAATGACAATGATAACATTTTAACATAAATTCTCTCTCTCTCATTCTTTCTCTGACTCTCTCTCTGTCTCTTTCTTTCTCTCTCTTTCTCTTTGGTGTATCTCTCTTTGCCCTGTTGTTATTGACAGTCCTAATTCATGTGTAAATGGACTTCCCCTCTGCCTCTCTGCCTGTAAGGGACATTGATCATGACTGGACATAAAGCAAAAGCCGGTTCTGAGATCTTTTCTTGTGTAATTGCTGGAGATGAGTTGACCCTCTCACATGAATTAAAGTGTACATGTCTGCACTCGCGCTCAGTAATGTGTGTTATCACTGACTGAAAAGAGAGAGGGAGGAGGTCTCATTCAGTCTGGATGCGGTGAAACGCTGTAGCAGCGATTACAGAACGTGCTGTAGGCATGTGAGACTCACAATGGTGACTGTAAGGATTGTTAAATTGGAGTTTCTGTCTGTCTCAAAATAAGCAGTGTTTTGCGGTACATAACAGATCAGTGTTCAAAACAGTCTCCATAACTCTGATTCACAACAGTACACTTATAATAATGATTTACATTTGCGTTGTCAGGTCCAATTTCCCTGGAAATGTCAGTTTGGTTTCATTGTGATCCTGGAGGTCAAGGTTTAGAGGTTACGAGAGAGGTGGATATGGTTGAGCAGTTTTTGCAGCAACATGCCATTTGCTTCCCCTCCTCCATGTTGGAGGCCGACAGCTCTGAGGTGCCAGATCGACTCTGCCTCTGGCCAAGAGACAAGGGAGGCAGAGGTCAATGGGCCATGGAGAGTGTAATAGCTAAGCAGGTAGCCATGTATGAAGGCCTAGCCTGCATCAGGCCCAAGTTTTGTGTAAAAACAAAAGGAACATTTGGGTTTTATTACCAAGAGATCAGACTAGAGAATCACAACAAACACAGTATTCACCTCTGAAAAGACTCAATACATGATAAACAGTACAAACAGGGAAATAAACTCAGATTGGTCTACGTTGTGTGCCGGCAATATAAAGAAGTTTTTTAGGATTATTAAAGATATCTGAGGTTTAGCGATGCGTCTTTAAATAATCACAGGGTTTTCTAGCGAGAGAACATACCAGAGCTTTATAATTGATGTGATGTGGTTTCTGTAATAAAAATTCTCATTCAGACAGGAAGTGCAACAGCGGTTAAAATCAATAGTAACGCTGGCACGCCGACTGCTGGAACAACAGTACAGCTAATTCAGGCCATGGCTGTCAAAGCCCCAAAAATCTCACCCGACTCCAGCACACCACACTTTAATTTACACCAGCGGTTCCCCTTTCATTTGTATTAAAGGTGAACGCTGCATTAAGTGTTAATGAAAGCCGGGCCGCCTCATGATTTAAACCGAAGCAGTGCTGACAGTGTGAAAAAGCAGCCGGGTTCACACATGCAGTCAGATCTCTTAAATGAAAAACTCTCTTTAGTCTAGAGCAGAGTTGTTTGTTTGTTTCCTGTCTCAAAGTTGTGTCAAAGCAAATGATGTTGCTTCATAATTAGGGCACTGCAGGATTACCACTGAGCTGAGAACAGGTTTAGACTTTTTTATATTTCAAACATAAAATGTTTTAGATCAGAATCTTTGAAACATCCAAATAGCAGCAGCAGATGTATGTAAAACATGCATCACACTGTTGCGGTTGTATGGAGTATTATTGTACAGCAGATGTTTTTCCTCTGTTCTGCTCTGTGTTTGGTTTAAATAGAGCTTCTGTGCTGTCACCCTCTTCAGTCTTAAAGTAAGGTAGGCAATTTCGGAGAAGCTAGCTATAGCGAGCTAGCTTTGAAAGCCTAAGATCGCACACTCCTTTCAGAGTGCTCTCCAAAGCCACGCCTCCTCCAAAACACATGAAGGCATACATAGTTTGAAAGACAAGTAGGACATCCTTGCGCTTTTAACAGGGTCTCTGTCTCTTATTTCTCACCCGTCTCGACCGTCTTCTTGCCCGAACCTGAGCCCCAGAGTTTCACTTGAATGTTTCAGAGCCCCACCATGCCCCTCTCGCTATCCCAGAATCCCCCCTACTCAGCCTGGGCCAGGTTCTGGACTCATTCCTCTCTTCCACACATCTGGAGCACAGCTGGAAAAGGGTGCAGGTTATTCATCTCCTGTCGTCTCCAGCGCATAAGCGGGATGCGGTGGAGGCAGGTGACATGCATATCTGCACCAGAGAAATAATTTCCTGTGCTGCAGATCAATGTGAGCCATTAAGCAGCAGTGCGCAGTATTTTAGTGGGTGGAGGAAAGCCAGCCTCTGGTCCCAGATGCTTCCTGCAAACTCTATCTATCAGGGTGTCACTCTGAGCAGCAGGCGGGGGCCAGACGCAACAGGAGGTCCGAACCCGTGGTAGGACGCATGAGATGGAGAGATGGATTGTGAGGGCCACAGCGGGTCTGTTTACCCACAGCTGTCCAAATCACGAACGTTCATTTGTATTTTCTTTGCACTTTCCCTTGATTTCGCAGACTGTGTTGGCATCGAATATTTGGGCCCCAATAATTGCCAATTCTGAGGGAAATTTGGGTGACTTCAAATGCAGATCTCAGTGCAGTGGATGATAGTTCAGAGATTAGCTGTAGGTGAAGTTAACTGCAGGGCTGTTTGGCATTCTTCCTCCAGTGACTAAATGATTTAGCATAACTGACATTTATACATCATCTTAGCATTTGAGCCTGTGTTAAATGTCCTTCTTCTAGGTTTCTAGCTAACAAGGAACGTTCTCAGAATGTTGGCTTAATGTTCTGTCAAAGTTCCCTGTTACTTTCTGCCCACATTACTGCAAAAATGTTTTTATAACTTTGAGAGAACATTAGCCAATGTTCTGAGAACATTCTCTGTTAGTTAGGGATATACCTAAAAAAATGTCTCTTCTGCATGACAAAGTGTATTGTTTTCGCCATGACAACTGTCTGTTTTTACTCAAAACCACTTGTAGTGGTTGTTTAATGTTGGTTTTATATTGTTTACTGTGTCAGAGCCAAAAGCTGAAATCAATAATGACATCAAAGTCGAAAGTAAAGGAAAAGATGGATAGCAGAAGAGAGAGGAGCGATACGAGTCGGACAGAGAGAGGTTTTATTTCTGTAGTCTCTGTGTGACTGCTATGATGTGTTGTGTTCGTATATCCTTCTTATAGTCCGTATGGTCCTCTGTCAGCACTAAGAACCACATTCCTGGCAGCGGTCCATCAACCCTCACTGTTGTATAAAAGAACTGAAGTCACCAGCAAAGAGAGAGAGAGAGAGAGAATGAGTGAGCGTATGTTATATTCATGTCCTCATTCTGGGTCACAGGGGAGGGGCTCTCTTAGCTCATCAGCATAGACTGGCTGGAGTCTATTGATCAGCCTGTGAGTTCTGCCAACAGAAAGAGAGAGAGAGAGAGAGAGAGAGAGAGGAGAGAGAGAAAGATAGAGAGAGAAATGGGACAGAAAGGAAAAGAAAGCAACAAAAAAGAGAGAATAAAGCCGACGTGGCTTTTCTGTCCTGCCAGTAGAATAGAGTAGAGATGAGTTTGTTTAGTTCATCCTGAGCAGAGACGCGGTCCCATCCCAGAATGCTTTGTGTGTCATGCCATTGTACTAAAGATTGAACTCTGAGCTACAGAAAAGGAACCACTAAGAAGATTTCAGGTTCTTCAACAAAAATCACTTCCAGTTAAAGACATCGTGTGTTCACGAGCACAGACATTTCTCTGTTTTGATGCCTCACGTGTGCGTGTACACACTGCTGAGACCGGTGTTAGAAAAAGGTTACAGTTTTTTTTGGGGGTGCTGGAAGCCGGTGCAGAAAGACTGAAAAATGATGAGATGTATAAAAACAATGAAAAGATTAACTTGTGTCCCTCAGGACCAAAGCACAGCTCAGACTATAAAACATCAAAACATACGAGCTGTCTTTTGCCATATACTGCACAGAAACAGCAGCGTCCACTAGCCGAACCCTGCGGAGGGGTTTGAGCCCCAGTGCTAAATGACTGGTACCATTGGTTCTGTCCAGCAGTTCTGTCTTTCTGTCTTCACCTCACTTTTCATGCAGAACAGCATTAAGTCACTGTAAGTCATCAGTGTTTGTCTGTCTGTAAGTGAAATGGACTCAGTTTTGGTTTGGTGAGTGAAGGTCATGCCCGGGCTGATCTGTCAAAGCTAGATTTACCTCTGATCTCATTGGAGGCCAAAACACAGTCTGTTCTATCATCTGATCCAAAATGGATCCTGCATGCACATCCCCCAATAAGACTTTAAATAAGAACACAGAATATACAACAGTGCTGTAATAATGCGCGTGTTATTGGAGTGGTGTGCTTGAGATCTGATCAGGTTATTGTGACTCTGACTCTACAGAGATTTTCCTCCTGTCTTTTCCGTGTCACTTCCTGTCCTTGTGTCTCAGGCTCGATCCCACAGCGTCACAGGCAGCAGATGAATGACGTCAACAGTGTTGACATGCTCCCAGACTCACAGAAACACAGAGAGGAGAAATAGATGTGATGCGCTGCAGCTGGTCTTTCAGAGTGACATTCAGACAGAAGAGACCAGCGAGTTGAATGAAGGCAGAAGACGTGATGGAATTTGAAACAGAGAGAGATTGGAAGTGAGATTAGGAGCAAAAATGAATTATCATTAAAGGTCAACAGATGATAAACAGCGGTTTGTAGAAAGAGGGGAATGAAAGAGAGATGGACCTGGCACTTGACAGATCGGTTGAGAATGGAAGGAGGATTGTGCATGACAGATTTTGACTGGCTTCTCTAATTAAAAGGTGCTGTCAGGGGCCACAGGGTGGAGAGAGAGGGGCCCCATCAGCCCCCGAGATTCGTCCCCGAAAATGATTGATAAGCAATTACAAGATAAACATGACGCCTCGTGAGCGAAGCTGCAAAAGAATGTGCAGTATCATAAATAAATCTGAGGCAGAAAGCAACGGATAATGCAGGCAGACAGCTCGCTGTTTCAGAGAGACAGAGTCATGTTAAATCCAGAATTAATAATGAATGAAATGTTGAGGATGTTTTTCTGTGTCTTTTCCCCACGGCATGAACTTCAGCCCATCTGTGTAAAATTTACAGGTTTGTTTTCCTTGGCAATTAAACGACGGCAGTTTTTAAAGTTTCAGTACGTTTAGGGCAAACACGAACTGACAATTGATCCTCTATACCTTCCTGATCTTATTATGAACAATTCACCACTGGCTGGTAAAAATATTTTTAATTTAAGATGTTAAAACGGTTGTTTGGGATAATATGTTGAAGTCAACTGACATTTCCCAGGAACTCAGACCCGACAGCTCAAATTAAAATCATTATTATAAACATACTGTTGTGAATCAGGGGTAAGAAAAGGAGATCTTGCTGCTTCGATTTCACATCATCTTTCAAAAACAGTTCAAATGTGTCACAGGTTCATCTTTGTACTTCTGAAGTCTGATTTCCTCAGCAGTGAAATCCCTTTTCTTCTTCCTCTCTCACCACTTCCCAACCTCCTCTCCTCCATCCTTCCTCTCTTCCTTCTCTTCCTCTCTATCCAGGCCACAGAATGGCTCCATGATTCTGTACAACAGGAAGAAGGTGAAGTACAGAAAAGACGGCTACTGCTGGAAGAAGAGGAAAGATGGAAAGACCACGCGTGAGGACCACATGAAGCTCAAAGTTCAGGGAGTGGAGGTGAGGCAGTGTTCTGTGGTTTTACCTCTGCTCGTTGTGTTACACGTGCACGGCAGAACACCTCAGCGGCCCGCGTTCGGTTTTCTCTTGATAGCAAACAAAATAGAAGCAGTTGTTTGTTTCTTATTAAGCGCAAGATATTTGCCGTGTTTCAGAATGATGGCATTAATCTTCCCCCGCTGAGAACCTCTGCCATCATGAGTGGACTACCTTTCCCGCGCCTCTGGCACGGCCCCACTGTGTGTGTGTTTGTGTGTGTGTGAGAGAGAGAGAGCTATCTTTGATTTATATCCACTCATACACACACCCCAAGCAGCATGGGTGCTGGATCCAGAGTTCTGCTCTTTTGTTTTTGAGGGTTGTATTGAATATCATTTTTGGCTCTGTCCCCTAGACAGCTAAGCTTCTTGTCATGCCCGCGTGGTTGCATTGCACATACAGACCTAAACACCCACTATACGGCCTATGAAGCGCACATGCATGTAAACGACACGCCTGCCGGGATGTGTATCATTCTCAGTTTGTTCTCTTCATAGAACTCTCTTTAGACAGCAGACAGAACTTAACAGCAGCATCTACAGTCAGTAGATCTTCTCACAGCTCTCAGATCAGATTATCAGCATGTTTTTTCTCCAGGGGAACATTTTGTCTCTAATTGTTTAGAAAATGGCTGTTATTTTGCGAATGCGCCACATGCTGTTGCGCGCAGGGCATGTCCACGCTGAGTGTCAATACAGATGTAGTCGCCAGTAGCAACAGCTTGTGAAGCCAAATGCGAGACGAGAGGAAGTGACATAACCGGCTCGCTCCGCACTCCACTGCTTCCAGCTGCTTCTTGTGTGAAATTAACAAATAGCAACTGATAGAAGTACAAACGAAAGTTTCGGTTTGCACCATTCTGAGTTTTCAAACTTTTAAGACATCTTTTCACTGACTGTCTGAAATTCATAGACAGCTAATCCATTTGACAAAGTCTCTGTTGTAAATTTTCACTCTTCCTCTGTCTCCTTGTTCTTTCACTATCCAAAATCCTCCGTCTATCTGCTTCTCCACTTTTGTGCGGTTGTATTTCTGTGTGACTGCTCACCCCTGCACACACCCCTGTGTGTGTGTGTGTGTGTGTGTGTGCACAAAAGACTGAAGCAGAATCTGGTTATGATGTTTCTGAGTGTGCTGTTGCCATGGTTTTGGAACCCCTTCAAAACCCAGGAGAGCGAAAGAATTGTGGAAGTTTTTGCTGCAGTAGTGCTGGAGGACTATTTTCCCCATGATGCTTTGCTGTCTGTTCAAATGTTGTCGATAAAATGCACAGATGAAGAGAACCGTCAAATCACTTTTCTCCTCTTCAGGTTCAGTGGCAGGGCCTGTTCCTCTGTGCCAGGAGCAGAATGCAAGGACAGCAGAAAAGGATGTGCGAAATATATCATATTCGATTGTTTCTTGCTGAGAATGAAGCGTCAGTATTGTGCCTGACTGTGGACTGTAGAGCAGTAGCTGTCTTCCAATAACACTTTTCAAAGGAGTGCTGAAGTCCCTTCATTCATCATATTCTTTTGATCTGTGTTGTAAATCTGCCATGACTCAGACTTCCTAAAGCGTCGGCCCTAGCTAATTTAAAGAAAGTGCTAGTCAGTGCGGTCAGAATGTCTAACTCGCCCGACCGTCTCCTTTAAACCCAGGGTAAGTGGTTTACGCGTATACAGCTGGTAGTCTTAGCATTACACTGAGTAAACAGAGTTCTCGTACAGCTTCACTATGATCTCAGTCTGAACAATCTCAGTCTGGTCCGAATGCAATAAGTCCTACTTGTCTGTCAAACGATGCATGTTCATACCTCCACTAATACACACTATTGGAGGAGGCGTGGCTTTGGGGAGCGCTCTGAAGGGTGGGCGGGATCTTATGCTTTCATAGCTAGGTTGGTATTGCTAGCGTTGCCTACCTCTGAAATTCCCTTTTAATGACCTATGTCAGGGTTTTGGACACTGTTAACCAGTCTTATAATCCTCCCTTCCAGTAAGAAAGGAGAGAGTTAGTTTTACTTTGCAGTCGATAGACGCTTCAGTTTTAGAGTAATGTAATGTAAGAATAAGTCTGTGTTGAGAGACTAGCTAAGAAATGTTGTTGTCATATCTGCGGGGGGAGTTTCCAGGAAGCTTCTCCTCTGAGGAATGTTCATAGAGCTGCCAGTCAGCCTCAGTTTGTCATAGCCACGTTCATTCATTCGCTTTTAGACCAGCATTGCACTGCCTCTCGCTGTCTGATCTGTCTTCTGTGGGCATTTGATGGGATTTCAAAGAAAGTAGGAGGTCCATGACATCATAATCGTCTGACGAATCATTACTGTGCGTATGCTAGCGCGCGCAAGTACGGTTTGTTTTGTGCACGGTCCGCAGAATTTAATAAAACTAATGAATTTCTGAACTCCAGCCCAGATCTTTTCCTTCAGGGTTCTGGCGCCGTGCTGTTAGTAAGTCATGCATTATTGACACGTGGTGTAAAAGTTCAAAAGTAATTTGCTGCTGTATGTTCGCCTAATAACTGTATCAAACTAATCAAAATGCAGCAATGTTCTGACATCCAGGCTTCTAAGGCAGCGTATTGAGCACAGAAGAAACTTCAAAGAGAATCCCAAAGTGTGTTTATTGAGCAATATAGTGTCCACAGAGCTGCTTATTTTAGCCCTGATATGGTAAGACTTGATATTTAACATGAAAGGGCTTTTTAAGAGGAGTTTAACAGCTTAACTAGTTTAACTGCTCCGGACAACAGGAGAAACAGTTAAGCACTCTTCCTGTTTACTCTTGGTTTTCTCATGTCTCTCTCTTTCTCTCTCTCTCTCTCTTTCACAGTTGGTTTTGTGAAGTTCTTCTCCTGTTATTTCTTGTGTAAAATATTGAATAACACATTTAAATTCCCTTTCTTTTTGGTTTAGAGGCTGTTACGTTTCCCTTTATTGAATGTAGAATAAATGTCAAATACTGGAGATGTTTGTAAAGAGATGACGGGGGGGCGCGTTATGCGCGATCAACATTTCTTCAATCTTTTGAAATCAGAGAGTTTATTGTACTATATAAACGTCATTTGAGTTTCAGAAAAGAAGCCGGACGCTTTTGTCAGCCTGTGTGATGAAGGCTTTCTGGAGGGGCTTTATTTGAAGGATGGTGCAGTTCAAAATGTACAAATATTGTGTGGACACAACAAAGCTGCTTTTTCTTCTAAATGTGAAGAGGACGTTCATACAGAAATCACGAAGGCACCGCAGCAGATATGGTGTCCTTGACTATGTCAAAAATACAGAAAAAAGTGTTACGTTTGTGGTGATAGATTAAAAGACAGACTTTTTTTGAATTAGTACATAATTCTTTATAAATATGTGCTGATGCATCGTGCACAACAGGGCTGGGGGTTTCATTGAAAAAAGTAAAATACTGTTTTTCACGCAACACAAAACAGATTTTCAGTTAAAAGACGCGTCATTCATTTATAGCTGTTCTTGGAATATTCAGTTCTTGAAATATTCAGGTATTCTTTAAAAATGTGAAAACAGATTCTCTCTCCAGTATCACACTATGTAAGCACTTGAGAAGTGCTCTGTATGCTTTAGACTCTGTTTGCCTTGACACGAGGGCTTCCAATCCCCCACTTGTAGCCTCTACTGGAGAGAACACACAGTTAAACACACACACTCTATTAGAAATGCCTCAGAACAGTGGACAGGAGAGCTGAGAAAAAGGAGGGTCTGCAGAGAAACGGAGGGAGTGAGAAAGAACAGATTTAAAGAGGAATATCATGCATAACAGACAGAGAGAGAGAGAGATAATAAATGTTATGTAGCCTCAGGCAAACAGTTTACAACGATTGCTGCGCTGTCTGGTGTGACTCACTGGACCCTTAAACAGAGAAAGTTTTTCAGTCAATTAACTCGTGCTGGTTGGAGATGAACACACACTCCGAGGGTCTCACAGGTCTCACTGCACAGAAGAGCATTAGTCAGCAATACACAACCATCAACAGAGATGTGATCAAATACACAAAACACTCCCATAAACACAATATCAACACTCCGCTGTAATATTACATGACATCTGAAACAGTTATAGCTTGTGAAATTAATGTTTTACTGTAAACAATTTCAGTATTGAAATTGGTCAACCACATTACTATCAAACGGTATTACCGTGACAACCCTGTTAGCCAGCATGTGATAATGAAGCCAACGGCCACAAGCATTTAAACAGGGGAGAAGTGATGAAGTTATCAACACAAGTGAATAGCCGTGTGTGTGAGAGAGAGAGAGAGAGAGAGAGAGAGAGGTGTGTCTGTGAGGAGTGAAGGAGAGACAGCAACAGCATGAATCATGACTTCAATAAAGAGCCCAGCACAGATCAATACAGCCCACAGTGAAGCGAGGACTTACTGCAGCCCACACATCATGTGTGTGTGCGTGTGTGTCTTGTATTTTCGATGCTTGTGTGCGTGTTGCTTCAGTGCTGGTGTGCCTTTGCCTCCATGCACCTGTCATCTGTTTATAAATGTTTAATGACAGCATGTATGGGAGCTCATTCATCCACCACAGTGATTTCCAACCAGGAGGAGGTGAACCCCAGGGGCTGCCTAGAACGATTTCGATTTAGCTGTGTTAAACCTGTAAGACAGAAATGACTTCAGAAATATATTAGGTCTTTCCAAAGAAAGAAATACTAAAAGCTAATTGAAGGTCAATTCAGAGGCTTACTGAAATTCTGAAAGACCCTCAAATGTCTACAGAAGTTCACCAATCATACTAAAGCATCATATCCAAAACTGTTGCTTCTCAAGATGGTGGTCAGTTAAAACAAAAACAAAATAACAGAGAAGAGATTACATCACTTTTTGTATGTCGTGTGTGTTTAGAGTACAATTTAACATTTAAAAAAGCCTCAGGAGAGAGAATACACAGCTACAGTATCAGTTATTGCCTCTTCAAGTTTTCATATTAATATAATAAAAGCATAAGATAAGAAGATCTGTTGGCCCAACTCATTAAAGCAGGGGTGTCAAACTTGATTCCTACAGAGATTAGCTTCAACCTCTAATTAAACACACCTGGACCAGCTAATTAAGGTCTTTAGGATAACTAGAAACCTTCAGGCAGGTGTGCTGGAGCTGGTTGGAGCTAAACTCTGCAGGACACTGGAGTTTGGAGTCTGGAGTTTGACACCCCTGCATTAAACCATAAATGCATACAAATCTTATTTTACTTTTTGTTTCCATTATTGTACATTAGCATTGTAGTTGATTCAGAGCCATTTGGCTGTATTTCACAACACTGAAGTCTTTATACTGTAGCTGTTTTTTCTATCTGGTGGTTAAAGGGTAAAAAACATGTTCTGATCAGGCTGCCAAATGACCCTCTGTTCACCTCATGTATATGAATGACATTGAAGGTTCTGAGGTTGAGTAATATGTTCAGAGGCTGTGTGGAGAATTCACTCACAGTCAGATGATTTGAACACGTTGTTTGTGTCGTTTCAGCATCATTCGCGCAGCGCATTTCCTGATGCGGCACATCGGTTCTGCGTGTTAAGTGTGTGTGTCAAGTTCAAATGCTTTTCTCATTATTTGATCATTATTTAAATTACTGCCCCCGTAAATGAAAGACACACAAATATCTGTTCTCACTAACAGTAATAATGCAGCATTAATTGTACTAGACACACAACGCTGAGTTTGTGTATAAGACGCGATCTGTAATGGGCTTAATTTACATAAAACAGAGGTGCATTTTAGATGGAAAAAAGACCTTAATTTAAATACAAATAACGCAGCGTTTTTTAGCGCATTTAGTGTCTGTTTAAGCTGGGATAATAGAATGCAGACTTTTACGGTAAAATACTGTTTGCAGAAATGGCTCTACCGTTTCCTCAACTCAGCTCTTTAACATATATTTATTACTGGTTTTCATACTGTATGTGGTTATACCCCCACTAACAAGTTTAGGTTGTGCGTTTCCTTAACGTTTCCACGAAGTAACGAATACATAAAAAATGATTGGATGTTGTATTAACTTTATTTCTTGGTTATAAGAACGTTACTCAAATATTTTGTTAATTCTGTTATGTTTTTAAAACATTTACATCTTAGGAATAATGGTAAATAACATTTAAAAAAAGCTCAAAGTTACTGAAAGAACGTTTTTCGAGAACGTTCTGAGGACATTCTCTGTTGGACAATGCTAGATGATCAGTTAATTACTGTTGAACCAATGTGATTGATACACAGTAGCCCATTTACTCAAGGTCACCTCAGCGTTAGATGATCATATTCAATGCTTCAGATATTTAACATCATGTCTGTAATGCACTGCAGGGTGTTTTAACCAATAACTCAGAGAGAGAGAGAGAGAGGTGGTCAAACAGACAGGAGGATCTGAGGAGACATAAAACACAGACTGAGCAGTGCATGAACAGCAGGTGTACAATCAAATGTCATTTACTTCAAATCTGAGGTTGCTTTGAAACACAACACTGTTTGTTTGGGTGGCAGCTGAAGGGCTTGTGTGTTTCAGTAACTCTGTTGCCCAACTTTGAAATGATAGCAGAGTGACAGACATACACCTCTGGGATTCTGTTCGTCTCCGCTTGCACAAGGTCACTTTGTACCTTGTTCAGATGTGCAGTGGAGCAGCACAGCTACGAACATGTGCACGCAAACACAGAATCATTGAGTCTCTCTCTTTCTTTCTCTGTCTCTCTCACTTGCACTTTCTTGCGTTCATGCACACATGAATTCACACACGGTCTGTAGGGAGAAGGCCAGAATGTCAACCTGAGCCTGCGCTGCCTCCTGCTGCTTTGGAGCTAAGCTTAATTCACAGCAACACCTGCTGGAGGAAATGAGCAGAGGAGATGCTCTGATCTCAGAAACAGTCAATGTTGAAGAGATGTATCGCAAAAGAGGCAGAAAGGGTTGTATCATCACCTCCTTCTCCTGCTTCTCGCACACACACACACACTCATAGCAAGCCAGCGTACTCGCTTTTGGATCACTTTGTATCTCACTTTGAATCGCAAACACTGTTGTGCTTAAGTTAAAGGATTTTTGACATCCTGTTCAAAAAGTATTGCAGTGAATGAGAACGTTTTGAGAATGTTCTCTGTTAGCTAGAAGTGTTCTGTATAGAGGAAGACCGTAAGACCTTTATAAGCGTTTGATTGTGTTCTGTTTGCATAGACATGTTCATATGAGCACCAGTGGAGGACAGCAGTCTTAAGTGATGGTACACTTGCCCTTATAAAGTTGTTTTATTATTGAAGTATTGCGTTTGTGTTTTTCTCTTGCAGTTGGGAAATAACAGCTGTTGTTGTTTGAGTACAAGTGACATGAGTACACAGAGCAGTTTACACTGAGAGTCATTCAAACAAACAGATCCCTTAAAAGGCTCCTTCGAAAAAATAAGAGATTATTGGCGAATAAATATTTTCATCTGTTGGCAGCATCTGTTGTAGCTATTTTATAAAAATAGGTTATAAACACGTAATTGTTTCGACGTTAAAATAGAAGACTGCGTTTCTAACCAGGTTTGCTCATCGCAGTCCAGTTCACCAGCTTTTCACACTGTTTTCCTTCTCTTCTAGTGCTTAACCCTTTCTCACTTGTATTTCAGATTATGGGTTTAAGACTCGGTTCTGTTGAAATAGGTCAGCTGATGGCCCAATTTCCCCCTGCAGCTCCAGAAACGAGCCGAAGGTGAGCGTCAGTTAGAGTGTGGGAGGGGCCCGGGGGATGAGCGGGCCCCGGGGAGCTGTCCCTGGTTCTGAAGTGCTGAAGCTAAGAATTCATCCTTCACCAACACAAAGAGCTGATCTTACCTCTCTGGTGGCTCCATTGTGTGTCTCAAAGTGTCTGGTTTTCATAATACAGCTGGAGAGAGAAGATTCAGCCGGGCTGTGTCTCTACAATGGACCGTACCTCCACTTCGGTTTGGGGAAAAGTGTTAGCAGCTGTACTGTACCTTTTAAATGCAAGTATTACCCAGCGAACAATTTTAGGTTGTAAGAACGTTTCCGTTAAGTAACCAAAATGTAGGAACAATCAAAATTGTTCCGAGAACTTTCAAGACATTGTTTTCAGGACAGTTTTATAACATTTTTGTTTGTGTACAGGAATGTTTTTCAAATCTTTTTAATTCTGCAACATTTTTAAATCATTCCACTAACAACTGAGGAATAATGTTTTTGTAGTTGTAGTTGTAGTTTTGTAGTTGATGAGTTACTTTTTATTCTAGAACATGGAGAAAAAGTGATAATAATAAAGAATGAGTAAGTGACCACAGTCTTCTGGCAACCTCATGAAATATTCACAGCAGGCTCTTCACAATAACAACAGCATGGAGGAGCATGCAGTGAAGTCCAGACCTCCAGGCCAAAATCCTCTACTGTACCCAGAGCTTCAGCGCTTGACTCATGCATATGCATGTGTATACACTATATAGCAACCACGCATGTTCCCTCGGTTTAGTTCTGCTGTTTGTTTGCATGTCTAATCTGAAGAAACCACCCATATGCAGAAGCAGAAGGCCCTGTCGAGAGCGCTGAAGAGAGAGAGAGAGAGAGAGAGAGAGAGAGGAGAGGAAAATGAAAGAGAGTTTGGATGAGAGCAGTGTTTTGGCTAAAGCCAGATGGCTGATGCATTAGCTCCAGCGTCTCAGCCTGTTCTCCTGCCCTCTAGCTGTGTTCTCCACAAACATCGTGAAAGATATGCTCTTACATATGCTAGTTTTATGAGCTGTGCAGAGCTGCACAGTTTTAGCCACGAGCTGTTTACAGTCATCCTCTATCCCATCATAGTTAACTTCACCTTCAAATGCCTCAGAGAGTGAGTGAAGGGGAAGAGGTGTGGGAACACATTTAAAGGATCCTGAGAAGCATAAATGAATAAAACAGATGCAGGAGCTGCTTTTTATTGCAGTGTGAGTCTGTATGATCAGATTTGGATTTCAAAGCTCTGCACGTTTGCAGGAAAGCTTCTTCACAGCGGATAGAGGCCCGTCTTAAAGCAGCACAGGTTCTCTGAAGGTAATTTCTCAGTTTTCAGAAGCTCTTTGGTAACACCGCTGAATATCTGCCTTTATTTGATCAAGCACCTCATCAAATCGCCATCAGTTCTATTTTAAACCACAGCTGAGAAAATTGAAAAGAATGTCATTAATGGCTTACCAGTGATTGATGTATGAATACCAGTAAAGTTTAGACAATATCAAACAAATAGGCCTCAGGCAGCTCAACAGAAGTGTCCACAGCGTTGCCACCAATCTTAGCATTAGCACTTCAAAATAGTACAACAAATTAAATTGTACTTTTTTACTGATCAATGATAATTCCTTTCATGACTGTGTTTAAGAAGCTGT